>OZ018332.1:100918356-101213356 GCA_963969495.1 Ceratothoa steindachneri
GTATGTGTTCATAATAGCAAGATAAGGCAACGATTTGTTAAGAAGGAAAAGGCATTGCGGCGTATAGAATAGAATATAAAAAAACGTCGTCAAAGTCCGGAGGAGCTGCTGCCCTTGTACAACCAAGACCCGGCGGGATTCGGGTCACGCATAGTGACAGGTGATAAAACGTGGCAACATCACTCAGATCCCGAGACCAAGCTCGAAAGCATGGCCTGGAAGCAAAGGGGCTCTCCGACCCCCATCAAGTTCCGGACCCAACCCTCAGCCGGGAAGATCATGGCCACCATCTTCTGGGATTCTGAGGGAGTGTTGATGGTTGACTCTGCGCCTCGTGGAAGGACCATCACAGGCCAATATTACCCCGAAGAACTGGTTTGGTTGAAGAAGTGCATCCGTCAGAAGTGGCGCGGCAAGTTGAGACGCGGTGTCCTGCCCCTCCACGACAATGCCCCTGTCCACAAGGCCAGAGTTGCACAAGCTGCCCTGCGCGAGTGCGGATTCGAGGAGCTCAACCATTCCCCTACAGTCCAGTTCTGGCCCTGTCGTAGAATTGCTCATAGTCTGGTCCAATAATTGTTCTAGTCCTTGATCTGGACACACCACTTTTGTTTAAGTCGATGGTATTGGCCCTACGACTCAATCTACGATCATATATATATATATATATATATATATATATATATATATATATATATATATATATATATATATATATATATAAGTAGGCTTTAATTCCTACTGAACGTGCGAAAGCTGGTTAGAGGCGGGTTGTGCCGTAGCCAGGATTCTCACTGTAAAACTCCCACTTGTTACTGTGGGGAGGTTTGTGATTGTTGAATTCTAAGAGTGCATAATACAGGTTGAATGAATTAGCCAAAGTGATTCTTAATTAAATTCTTGCCAAGGGTACGTCAAAAGGCAGGAGCCACAAATAAACACACGTACAAAAAATAAACTTTACTTTACACAAATATAATAATTAGCAATAGTTAAACGGGCAAAATTAAGGATTAAATATTAAACAGTCTTCAGACTGTTTACGTGCGCTGTCGTATCAACCATGAACTGTAGCTTTACCAGCCACTGGCTGTTCCTGCTTACGAAAAGAATGTTTTCTCCTCTTCCAGACACGCGGCAAACCGTTTCAGCACCTCCACTCTTGACAGCCACCGGACCTTCTTGTGCAGCAGCAGATCATAATGAATACTTTCCACTTCATTTAGTACAAACGGAACTAACGGTGATTTAAAACTTTTTCCATTATTTTGTTGCTAATCTGAATCACAACATTCATTACTCGTGTGCATTCCGAGGGAAAAGTTTGGGCACACAATGACTCTTGGTGCAGGGTACAGTTAAATGTCAGTAGCGTTCTACCCATCGACCAGCGACTTTTGCAGTAAAGACACAAAGCCTTTCTGCGCTCCTGTCATAATCGGTGCCCCATCAGTAGTCACTGACACCAATTAGGTGGTGCTTATTTCTTTGGCTCTTTAACAATCCAGGACAGCCTCATGGATGTCCTCTCATGGTTCGGCAGAACAATGCTATTTATTTAATATCACCTTTCTCTTTGTACTCTTCACAGGCAAATGAGTACGGCACAGATGAATTAGTGTTTTGTATTTCCTGTCTAGTGACGTTTTATGCTATTGTGATGGTGCTGTCTTTGACAATCTTTGCAGAGAGAGGCATATCTCTGATTTTATACACAAATTCACTCTTGTTTTCAAAGTCCATGTATAGATGTTCTGAAATCTCAATGAATGATTCTTATATATATTTTCCATCTGTGAACGACTTCCCGTGCCTGACTATTTCTTGAGCGACCACAGAACTAACTTATTTAGTTGAATTTTAAGACTTCATCTACTTCTTGAATTTATTTTGGCTCAGTTCAACCTTCCGCATCAGTTCCAAAACGGCCTTTTTCTCTCATCTCTATCCGGATATTTTTCAGCAAGGGCTATGTGCTTGTTCTGAAAATATATTGAAATATTTGACTTTAGGTTATTTGGCAATGTCTCACCGCATATTAAGCTCATCAGTAGTGAAAGCAAATGAATCTGCCCAAGTAGTATTGAACGTTCTGTTTTTTTCAGAAACTTTTCTCTTCTTAGATTTTTCCATGGTTCACCTACCTGGGGTTGAAAATTTCAATAAATAAATAAAAAAAAAAACTAACGAACTGAAATAAAGTACATTTTAATTAAATGCTTGATAGCAGAGCCATTCGCAAGGTCTGATGAACTGCGTCATCGACTTTCCTCCACCACAGAGAGCCGCATTAAGGGGACGAAAGAGCCGCGGGTTGCCGACCCCTGGACTATAGGAACTAGAAAATGAAGAAGTTAGGATTTTGTGAAACTTATATCGACTTTGTAAAACAAATATTGAAAGAAATGTCGACAGATAAAATCGCCCAAGTCTGCGGGCACCTCGAGGCTGGACGTGCTATATCTGGCTTGATCATCTGCCGAATCGAGAGGGGACGCATTCGGTCACGGAACCCCGTGGAAAGAACGGTTCTCCTTGTTTTTCTTCTCTTCGTAATTTTCCTTTTCTTATAAAGGTGCAGAGTGTGAATCTTCTTTTCTCTAACTCTGAAGGGGCCCCAATGTCATACGGTCTAACCTTGGAACGGTTCTTCTCCGAAATGGAAAGGCACCTGTACAAGGGGAGGGTCATCCTATCCTTCTTAACTCCTTCGCGGCCCGTGTTATCACATGAACACTTTGCACAGGATTGGACCTAGGTTCGTGGGTGTCTCCTACCAAAGCCATATCAGGTCGGAGGTTGGAGGAGGGCAAATGGCGTGACCAAATGTCACCTTTTCCTACTCTAACTTGGCAAAACATCTTTGTGCAACTATTTTGATTGTCTGAGAGAAATTTGTAGCATATTCGTGTTACTAATATAGGCTATTAATTCAATTTCTTTTGTGCATGAGGATTGTTAACCTTAATAAGAGCTAAGATCTTTATAATTTTAACTCGGGTAAAAAAAACGCACGGCTGAAAAAAATAAGGAGAAAACCTCGCCTAGTACTATGCCAAAGTAGGTTTTCCCTTTACCAAACTTTTCCCCTTGGTAGCCTCCCTCAAGGGGATCTCTCTCAAGCGGGTAGTGTGCTCACTTATGCTGTCTCGGGGCCCCCTCCAAATAATTATGATATGCGGAAAAGGACAAAGTTATTTTGCTCCTGAAGGGAGCCTGTAGCATCTTTGGATCCCTAGACAGAGAGGGAGACGCAATGGGTGATCCCACTAGGACCTGGCCCAGGGTTTTTTTTTACCAGACATTAGTAACTTTGCTGGGAGCGGGTGTGCCGGTTCTTCGAGTTTTTCCCTTAAATACTGGTGAGGCCCCCTGCGAGGAGTCAATCTTCCCCCAACAGAGATCATGGCTTGGCGGGAACAAACCCATGCAGATGATACTATTGAGGCTGGATCTACCATGTGGCACGAGCCCCCAGAGTACTATAGAGGAAAAATACAGCTTCACCACCTTTGTGAGTGGTTCTGGAAACGAAAACGTCCGTCTGGCCTCGATGGACCTTCAGGACGGTGAGGTAAGAGGGTGAGAAGATCAGCCTTTCTACCCAAAGCAAAGACAAAGAAAGTGAGTGGAGCCCTTAGTATGTAGATAGGGTAGATAAAAAGGTGGGTTTTACAAAGGTTTTTGAAATTAATTTTTCCACCCTGAGATTTTTGATGGATTCAACATAAAAAATTATTTTGTTAAAATTTCAGACTTCTAAATTAATATTTTCAGGTTCCTCAACGCAATTGAAATTTTGAAAAAAGAAAATGTCGGAGAATTCTATCTATTTGTTTTCTAACTTCAAGTTGTTACATGAACATTTATTTCCTATAGGGGGTATATTATTTCCATAAAACTTTTAAAAAATATATTTCCATAAAACTTTACAATCAATACTTCTACTTCCATTTTACTGAATAAAAATAATCTATTAACTACTCGATAAGTTTTCCTTCCTTTTCTTCCGTTTGTTTCCATGCAACCTGTAGATTTTTATCATCATCACTCTGAAATAGAAGAAATTGAACAATTAACAGTCGAATATTTAAATTTTCCCTATTATTCAATATCCATTTATTCAATGCAGTTAGATTTTTTTTGTGTTATTACCTTTCATTAGAAAAGTCCTCCTTGGTATTAAATGAGGGTATTTTTCTCCTGGACTCAATTCTACTACTTATGTAGCCGTCCTGTTTGTCTTCTCCACAAACTGCTAGTGACGCTTCTGTTACTAGTTTGATGCAGCTCTCAACCGCTTGTGTGTGACAAGGAAACTTCGGAATATCCAATTTAGGTTGTTGACGGATAAATTCTTCAAGTTGATCATCAGAAATGTCCTCGCCAGTAGAGGTTCGGTCACAACGGTCTGCTGCCAATTAATTAAGTGGATGTAGTCGTCAGCTTCAAAGTTTATATCTGAGATCTTGAAAGTGCCTATTGGTTTCCATTTATATATAATTTTTTCGTGCTTTCATAAATCTTCTCCATGCGAGTTCCCGGATATGATTTCTTTCATCTTGCAGCATACAGAGAAGAATGTTTACCGCATGTGCAAGATAAGCATTCCTTTGAATCACTGGGGCAACTATATCTTTAATTTGTTCTTTCGTCCCTTGCAGTGATTGCACTGTCTTGAAGAGGTTGAGTGCTCCATCTTGCAAAGAAGAGTTAGCTTTTAATTTAAACCAGCATGGTGCATACACCTTCATGATGAACAAGATAGTGAATTTCAGAGTGTCAAAAGGGCCGGAATTCGAAACATATAATCGAAGTATCCGATTTGTCGTTGTAAGCCATCGTGCATGCGAAATTTTTCAGGACTCTTACGAGCCATTTCAGCAGAACATTTACCTTGTGAGATAGATAGAAGGATATCAAACAGATACTTTTGATCGGTACTCAGATTTCCGCTGTCAACAGATAACAAGTTAATCGGAATTGGCTCGAATTCAACAACACTTAGAATCTCACATTTATCCAATTGTTTCCCTATAGGTCCGACACATCCACGAGGCCTCGCTGTTTTCCCATTCAAATTGTTTATGAGATGGCGCGATGGGAGCTCATTTGTATGAAGCTGGAAAATAAACCAATGCGATGGTATATTAAGTTTTTTTCTAACATTCTGATCACACCTCCTTTTGTTCATGTATTCACTGCCATTCCATCGCATCCCACAGCAGCGAGTTTATCAGTTGCGATGTTATTTGCTTCTATGTAGATACGAGAATATTGCGTCGCATATAGCTTTTGCAGAACCTGTCTTCATTGTCAGGTGTCCAAGGTATTCAGAACCAGGTTCTACTATCATAGAGATGTGCTCTTCCATTATCTTCTTCTTGTGATGAGTTCCCTCCATCGTCTCAACAACAAATGCTCTATCTTTTCTACCATCAAAATAAATAGAATATAATGGCTTATCCGATCTAATTTCTTGCTGTATTGTAGTACATTCTTTGACACGCTCTCTTTTAATCTTTGACCTGTTAACTACTACAGAAGTTTCTTTGCTTTCAATTGACGATAAGTCCTTAAGGATTGAACTTGTTATTAAAGCTATAGCTCGATCAGACACACCAGTGCCGTCACATGCTAACGAAAATTTTGACAATTTTATTCGTTTAGATGGAGTCTTGGATCAAATTCTTTGTTTACTTTATTGCAATTCACGGATCAAGGAAGCTCATAGTCGCTTCCTTCGTCAGCAGATTCTGTTTCTGTGCTGGATGAAGCAAGAATCACTTCCATATTATCTGTTGAAGTAGACGGTTGATTTAAAAGACAATACTAACTATTCTTCCTAACTGCACTCTGAATATTCTTCTTTGATTGAATTTGATCGATATTACCTATTGCCATTTTCCTAGTTGTTCGTTGGTCTTCCAGAAACGTTTGCTACAATGGCAGCACTTTCTTTTCTTTGCTACAAGAACAGTTTTCAAAGCTATCGCATTTACAACACAAAATATCAAACAATTGTTCTGCATTCTTTGTAAAATCATCACATTTGTGTTTCAATGGTATCACATTTTTCCTGCTAATATTTCTCAGTAAAGCCTGATATTTTGAATAATAATTTAAAAATCTTTTTCTAACTGCCTCTATTGACACACAAGGGATTGGTGCCTTTTCCAAATAGAAATTTACTTCCCCGCTACTAATGGGATAATTTTTTTAATTGGAGATTCTTTCCTATTGCGGTTCTTTTCTCTTTCTTGCTCAAACAAAACATAATTTATAACATCTTTATAAATTGGCAACCGTCTTTCACTAATGGCGCAGAGCTCACCAAACAAAGGGCTTTCAATTTCATGACGCATTCTAGGTTTAAATACCATAATTAAATATTGTTTTAATTTTCTTCATACATATTATTTAGCTTTAAAATATAATAAAACTTGTATAAATACTTATTGTACACTATAAATAACTGTTCTTAAATTCAAATAGAACAATATGATCAAAACAATAGACACTAGACAGACAGACACACACACATACATACACACAAACATCCACTCTCAACCAGATCCTCTGCGCTACTGAAACATAATTGTCACGTACGCCGCTATAATATGTCCGCTACAATATAAGTACCGTCCATGCAATTTCACCCTATGTAAATTTCGCCGGGAAAAGCAAGATTCCATTCCATTTCGAAGCATGATCGCCACACTTCATTTATGACATATGCATGTGTTTTCACTCAATGGGAGCACTACTCTTGCCAAGGTGTGGATGGGTATCAAAAGGATTCGGAGTGGAGACAACCAGGATAACATTCCGGTTCTTTAGGATGGCGTGGCCACCATCTCTTAACTCTGTCCCACGATCATAACATGCACGTCGTACGGTCGTTGAAAATTGCCGACTGGACCTCGCCTCCAGAGGCGAGGAACCCTTCAATGACCTGTTTTCGAAGAGTGAGGTACGCTTTGCCTTTGTTTTTGTGCTGATACCACCCCTGGCCCAGGTTGATATTCTCTACACTTTGCTTCGACACGAAGGTGAATGAGGCTTTGTATTTATAGTAGTTTTGTTCAACAGGATTTGATTGGAGTTTATCTAGCATGATTCCTGGTGAATAGCTAACGGGCTTGTTTTTTGCAAGCTGGTGAGAGATTCTTTCACTACAGCTAGTTCCAGCACAAATTTTCAGACCTCTTTTGTCTGCAAATCAATTGAAAAATTGGTAAATGTTAGGTTAGCTCATTTATTGTTAATCAGAAATCATGTGTCCTGCATAATCTGGCTTCCGTAAGTTTCATTCTACTTCGGATGTACTTCCACCGGAGAGTGCTACGGAATTTTTCGATTCGGAGATGACCTATGATACTGTGTGCGCATAATATGTCATAAAAAATACTCCATTTTCTCGAGTAGAATGCGTCATATTCCAATATTTTGGTGTGAGTTCTTAAGAGATCTTTCATTTCGCGTACGGTTGGAGGGATTAAACCTCACCCGTAGGGCTAAAGAAGGGTGTCATTAAATGTAGCAATAGTTTAGACTGAATGACTATCGTGTTGCTCCCTCAACACTTCTACCACAGTCACTTGGACCACCTCGACAGGATGTATTCCAAAATGTGGTTAGCTAGAAGTTGCAGACCACACTAATTCATTGATTTTATATTCGATCAAAGCCTAACCTGCGAGGCATACATTCGCTGCCTTAAGGAAAGTCCGTTCTAACCACACCATCGAGATTTTGTACTCTGTTGCGTTCAACATTTGGGATGTGGATAAGAATTCCCTACTATTTTTACCCCATCTTAATTCGCCTAAAACTTGACTACATATGAAAGATTTATAGCTCAAATTCCGAACATCTATTGACTACTGGTCTCTTCTGAACACTTCCTATAGAGCTCCTTCCTTTCGACGAAGGGGAGATACGACCTGGTTTCCGTTGTTGTGAGTGGATGGTTCACTTGTAGCCAAGAATGCATAGTCTCTTCTAGTCGCCAAAGGCCCTCAATTCACCAACAGCCGATATCAACGGAGCCTATGTCAAAAAGAGAAAATAATCAAGCCCTCTATCTTTGGGGTCATGGGTATGAAACTCTTGTGACAGCTTGGTATAACTCTCGAGCCAGTTAGTGCTGATAGTTCTACCCACGAAGCTACCCGGGATGATACCACATTATTGTTACGCTTGCGCTCACTAATCTTCCACAGAATTTGGATAATTGCTCCTTACTTCGTGGAATATGCATTCTGTCATAGTAGAGTCATGTCGGTGTACACATATAGTTCTAATTTCGCAGGGAAAATTAACTTTTACGCTGCCTCCACTTGTCAAAGACGGTGAAATTGTTTTCACTCCTACCTCTGTGTTTACTGCCGAGGTGGCACCAATATATCGTAAGGTATGGGGGATTATGTACCATGGCGGTTCGGGAACCAGCTTTTAATTCATAGCAACTATCATAGCGCACTAAGAGTGCACTATCACGCCCCTACTCTCCCCATGACCATTTTTCCCAATGCATCGACAGTATCAAGTCATTTTCTTTCTTCTCCAAAATGGACCCCTCCACGGAGAGCAGCGCCTTCGGGTGGAGTTCTTACACGAACCTTTCTATTAAGATTGTTTGGTAAAGCAGAGTGGACGACACTTTGGGATCGAATGTTCCCTTCTGGGCCAAAAAATTGTTGACAGCAACCTTAGAACCTTGAGGGATACGGGCCTCCCCTCGGATAATTTAATATTTCTCTTATTTCTTACTAAAAACTAATTTTTTATGAATCTTCTCCTATTTCTTAAGGCTGTATTCTCAAAAGCGGCCTTCAGATAAGAGGTAAAATGAGAAAAAAGTCCGCTCTGGTCCAAAAGCAATATCATACCAATTATGAGTGAAATGCAAAAAGAAGAATATGGTTGGATTTTTTTACATATATCTGTAGTGAATGATACGCGTTAATTTCCGTTGAAATGAAATCCCTTTTAGATAAGTTTAAATTTTGAAAACTTCCTCCGAGTCGAAAAAAGGAAACCATAGCGAAGAAATGGAAGAAATCTCTTTTTCCACAGATCTGGTTGATTTTCTATTGAGAAAGTCCCCTCTCAATTTACCGCTATCTAAATATCTCGCTTTGACAAAAGCTTTTTAAACTAAACTATTCAAATGTATGTGCAGCTTTGGTAAGAACTTTAGAAAACTCCGAATCTTTTTATAAAAGAATGCGAAGAAAATTTTGTGTTCTGATTAATGACTAAATTAGTAAGAGGAAAAATTCCACTCGTTAGCTTCTAGATGGAGCTTAAATACTAATTCTAGACTTTTTCATAAAACAACTGTGAGATAGAGTTAATTAGAATGTGAGTTTGAAAAAATAATATATATACATATGTAAAGTCATTCCAAGGGGAATCACTAATATTTGCAGGTTCGATAATTTTAATAGGACTCAGCTATTATTGAATCTCCACACGAAATGATGGATAAAAACACTTTACTTTACTGAGTTCAAAATCAAAGTTATTGTCAATCGTCTATGGCAGCATCAAAAATCTTTTCTAGAATCAGTTCATAACCAGATTGCAACTTGTTCTATACTGAATCTTCGCACGGAGTAACAGCCCATGTCTTATTACAGCTGTATTGAGAGAATCTAACTGTATTGAGATTCATTTCTAAAATTTGCATTCGTGTCATTTTGACTCCGGAATCCAACGGTAAGATTTCCATTTTTGAATATCAGAATTCGTATCACGTCCGGAGTGGCAACATTTCCCCCCTCCATTTTGAAGAAATCTTTTTCTTCTTTTTTTTAAGGGAAACCGTTGAGAGCCAAGTTGCCCCAAGCAGGAACAATGAAGCCTTTCAAAAAGTGTGAAGAGACGAAGAAATAGCGTGCAAGTAGCTCTATGTATGGGAGATAATTTAAGAAAGAAATAGAAAGTAAAAGAAAAAAATGGGTCTGATGAATTGAGAAAAAATGCTTTAAATTCATCAAAATTTACAGGCATGGTCGGGTTGGTAATTTGTCGACTTACTCCATCATAAAATACAATAGAGAGTTCATTTATAGAGGTATTTTTACTAAAATTATGTACATGATAAATACATAAAGGATTGCTGTCCTATCCATTTTATTCAATGAAATCACCGTCGGCCTCAACCCCTGCTTCCAGGTGGCGTTGTAACCTGTTGCAGACTTTCTCGATAGTCCCTCTGTTTAAGTGGGTAAAAACTAGTAATCCTAGACCTAAGTTCCACCTTGGTAGTGCAGGGAGACTCGTTGAACTCTCTCTCAACCATGATCCACATATAATAGTCCAGAGAGTTGCAGTCTGAGGAGTTGGGAGGCCAAATGTTCGGAGTGATGTAGACAAAGAAATTGTCTGACAGCTCAATGGAACTTAGCCCTGCTGCCACACGTAAGGCTATCCAGCATTAGTATTAAGTCTGAGCCTCCCCCCTCCCTAGGAAGATACTTGTGCACAGGGCATGGCACTCCTGTTTCCGTGCTGCCCTACCCGGGGAATCAGGTCTTGACTCCTCCAACTCTTTCCTGATCCTCTGCAACGTCCTCAGATTGACACCCAATCCCTCGGGGATCTTCGTACGGGAGTTTTACGGATGGATAACAAGCAGCAGTGGTTGTCTGGTCTAAACCTTTACAGGATTAAATTCAGTCATGGTATTTCTTCCCTCACAGGCGATGTACAACTAAGTCTACTACGATATAAAGAGGAGACAACCTGCCTGCGCGGAATTCAGAGTTGCTAACGGCAACACTTACCAATCGCACCAAGTATATGAATCTAAAGAGGATTTTTTAAAAGAAATATAATAAGATTTTCCCCTACTGTTTAAAGTTCATTAAAAAAAACATGGAAAAAAGGGTTAACTGAAGTAAAAAAAAATTCAAACGGGAAGTTATTAAGGTATCAACTCCACCTGGTAGAGGTTAAAGATTAATATTACTACCACTAATGATATCTATCTAATAAAAATAAAATTTGTGTGTGTCTGTCTGTCCATTTATAGGGCTAAAAAAAAAATCATTTTTTAACCCTCTTCCCACTCTACACCCTTTCTTCCCATCTCTCCCATCTCTTCTTCTCTCTTCCACTCTCTCCGTCTTTCCCCTCTATCGACCCATTATCTTCCCTTCCCCCCTCACCCCTCTCTCCATCTACCCCTTCTCCCCTCATCCCTCTCTCTATCTACCCCTTCTCTCACACTCTCCCATCCCCCTCTCTCCTCATCTCTCTACCCCTTTTCTCCGTCTCTCTCTCCTCTCCCCCATCTCCCCTCCTCTCCCCCTCTCACCCTTTACCACTATCGCCCACTCCTATCACCCCCTCTTTACCCCTATATCTACCCTCTCCCCATTTCTTCCATCCTTACAAAAGGATATCCAAAACGAGAAAAAAATCTCTCTTCCCTTCTCTTCCCTATCTTCCCTATCTTCCCCTCTTCCTCAATCTCTCCCCTCTATGCCCCCTGTCTCCTACTCTTCCTACTGTCCCCCTTTCTCCCCTGCGAAAGGACATCTAAATCAATGAAAAAGAAAATTGAAAAAATCCCGTTTTTAAAATATAGAGTTTTATGTAGATAAGACGTTCGATCTGTTTCTGTGGTCACAAAGTTGTTCGCTCATAACTAACGGTCAGTCACGCGTGAGCGTATACTGTCGAGCACACGCAGTGAAACGTTTACTCATTTTAAGTATATTATATGAGAGGTAGAGTGCGTAACTCTATTGAATCTGCCTACAATCTAAAAAGAATAATAATCAGCAAGTAAAGATATTTTTATGCCCCAATATAAGAATTTCAAACAATGGTCATCTGTATTTATTGGCGACAGCACAGGACTTTTTATCCCGGGAAACACCCTGGAAAAAAAAGTCTTACTTTTTTCCAAACGCATATTTTACCAGGGCAACGACTGGTATCTCTGTTAGTATATATATACCTATATATATATATATATATATATATATATATATATATATATATATATATATATATATATATATATATATATATATATAGAAGAAGGAGCAAATGCAAGTTCTGCGGGTGATAACAACCACCACAGTGCTTTCGCCATATTTATTTTCTGCCTTTCAAAACAATTTTGAAGACAGAAATAAAGGTGCAGAAACCTTGCATTGCAGACTATATTACAATATAGTACAGAAAAGAGAAATTTGACGGAATGAGCAATGAGACAAGAAACAGGAGTTTTTTAGAGGTAAGAGAAAGGGACATTAGAAGAAGACTAGAATCATAGAGAGCAGAGGGCGGCACAATGAAGGCAATCCTTTAGGAAAGAGAAAGGACTGCAGGGTCCAAGGAGGGAGGATAGGAGTAGAAGAAAATGAAAGAGGATGAAAATAAATGTATAGTAAGAGAGAAAATGTTGATCTCAGCTCAAGCTGAGATAGAAGAATATAATGGAATAGCTCCATTTTGTTCGGACGTACTTAGTAACGTGGAATCCGAGCCACTACCCGTTTTATCTTTCCTATTCCATTCTTTACTCGTTTCTCTTATAGCATGTAATTTCAATTTCTTTAAAATTGTCAGGGGAACCAACCCCTCTCTTTATCCGTTTATTCTCTTTCATTCTTGTCATGTGTATGTATTATTTTTTCACTATTCAGTTGCGTGTATGTAGGAGGAGCGGTCAATAAGTTTTGCAATTCGGATATGTGGAAACGAGATATAAGGAAAAGTGTTTATTATTTTTCAATATAACTACCCTCGACTTCAATGCAATTGCGCCACTTGTCCCTGAGGCTTCGAATTCCCGACATCCAGAAATCTCCCGACTGCTCCTCAATCCACTCCTGGACGGCGAGCTGGACATCTTCATTGTCCCCAAACCGGAGTCCACGTAGTTGAGCCTTGAGCTGGCGGAATAAAAAGTAGTCGCTAGGGGCCAGATGGTTGAGCTCCTCGAATCCGCACTCGCGCAGGGCAGCTTGTGCAACTTTGGCTTCGTGGACTTTGACGACGTGGAAGTCGATCATGGGGCATGAGGTTTCTAGGGACCCAACGGGCACAGACCTTGATTATGGCCAAATTGTTGTGGATGATGTTGATAACAATTCCATGTTATATTAAAAGTTCTCGCTCAATTTCTTTGACCTTCACCCGTCGATTTTTGAGGATCATCCTCTCCACACGGGCCACATTGTCCTCGTTAGTCACGTCTGACGGGCGTCCTGCACGGGGGTCATCTTCAAGGGACTCACGACCATAGCTGAACTCCCTATTCCAGCGAGCAATAGTTACATAGGTAGGGGCGGTGTCGTTGTACACTGAAACCATTCGTTCATGGATCTCTTTTGCATTCTTGCCTCCCTTGGTCAAAAATTTGATCACTGCGCGGTGCTCAACCTTCTCCATTGTTGAAAAATTTGTTATTGATGATCTGCGATCAGCTACTGCTTCTTAAATAGACGAGGCAGGAGCGTGCGGTTTCAGGTCCTGACTTGTCATAACTTGTCCTAACACCCCCACAAACAGCCATCCTTCTTCCTCTGTTTGCCCTACCGATTCGCAAAACTTATTAACCGCCCCTCGTATTTAAGGTTTTTCAAGTCTTACACTTGAGCACTTTTTATTTATTCACTTCATTATAGTAGAGCACTTTTGTCTCAATTCACTTTATTTAAGCAAATTTAATTATGCTTTACTTCACTTAATTTGTCTCACTTCACTGTTTTCCTATAGATTGTGTTTACTTTGGGGATTCTAGTCACTTTGGGTGTCATATCTGGTTATTCATTTTTGGGTTGACTTATTTTGCTACGTGATTTTCTGCCCTGTTTGGTTAGGGTGTACTACGTTTGCTTGAATTCCATAGGAACTGGTTTTCTTGTTCTAGTGTTATTTTTTATTATGTGTACAATGGTGTTTCGACTATTCCCTTTCGGATTCTTCTACTAGAGAATCTGGAGGTGAAGAGAGTGTTTACGCTGGTGACGGTGTTTTATGCAAAGGTAGGTTGTCGATTTTCTTCCAGATTTTTTCATCCAAATTTTTTTCGATTATATTGAGCAGTCCAAACAGTCTCCCTTTGTAGGGCTCTATGGGACTGTAGAAGGAAGAGAGATCGAGTAAGATTTAGTTTAAAGGAGTAGTGTGAAACGAGAGTTATCGGAAAGAGAAATGCCTTACGCCCGTCAGCAAACATCCGGCGAGATTAGCGGAGAATTTCTTCAATTCAGTTGGACCATCAAAACCCTGCCGCCGAGCTATAAACGCTGAGGCGGTGAGGCAGGGTTCCGCTAGCAAATATAGGATTTTCAGCGAACGCCTATATATTCCCCGTCACAAAATTAATCGTGGAACTATTCCGTTAGAATCCGCCCAAGGAAGTGTCCCGAAGATGTAGCCCCCCCTTTCCCTAGAGAATACCCAAGGTCGTGGTGCTGAGTTGTCTCTACGTTGCTCCCAAGTGAGCCAAACCCAGAAAATACAGAAAGTATTCGGCGGTCTCTTTTAAGACGTCTGCGGAATCATCCACTGACGGTGCATATCCTCGAGCGATAAAACACGGTGTCAGGATCGAAGGACCCGTCCAGAAGAAGGGCGCAGTCTCAGCCCTAAAGGAGTTTTTCCCCTCGAGCGTCTACAGGAGAATCTTCCCCTTGTGATCGTCTATTTGGAGAATCTTCCTCCAGCGTCTACTTGTGGTAACCTCCCCCCCCCCCAAAAAAAAAATAGTAGCATATTTACAATTTTCCTTTCCTCGTCGAGTTGGTGCGACGCCCTCTGACTAAGACTTATCACGTAGTTTCCTCCCAAGTCATTACAGATAACTAAACTGCATTATTGGGCCCCTAAGGCTAGGATTCCATTCGTGGTTTCTTCCTAAACCCTATCGGGTTAGTACCTGGAGTATTGAGCCCTTGTGGCATGAGTAATTATTGGTAATTATTGATAATTTTCTTATTGCTGAATAAATTAATAACTAGAGAATGTAATTATTTGTATTATATGCTTTGTTGTGTAATTAAAGATTACTTTTGCAATTCTTGTTTAAGTCCTCCAAACCAAAGCCTAACTAAATAAGACCAATCCCGGCTAACCATATTTAACGTATTCGAATAACAAAAAACCTCGTCCACTTAACGAAATTCCATTCGAATTATTATTTTTGGGCTGTCGTCGTCCTTCCTCGAACAAACGAAGGAATCGAGAATTAGGTGATAATTACCTAATTCTACGAGAGGGACCTTCTATCGTATTTTTCTGGTAAATATGATTAGATTGAGGTCTTTATTTTGAATTTTCTGGAGATCACTTTTTCTTGGTTTTGATAGGGTGTTTATGGGAATTTGAGGGTAGATGAGTGCCTCTATTCCTAGTACTAGATATGTTTTTCTTTTGTTCCTGGTGCTTAAGTTTCTTATTAAATATAGGAGTCTTAACACAGGGGTTGTTCTAGTTATTATTTCGGATAAGTTGTTTATGTAGCCTCTTGAGGTTATCCTTAGCCCTAGTACTTTGTCGTCAAGATATATGCTTCCTTTTTATCTCGAGATAGGGAATACGGTTATTTTTTATGTTTTTCTTATTTTCTAGTCCCTTTAGAATTGGCTGGGTGTTTTAAATCTTTATAGCCGTTGTCGGTGCCTGAGCGCTCCTATTTCTGTATTGGCCTACGCCTAGTCGACTGATGTCGTTTGCAAACTGGATATTTAGGCATTGGGGCAGTATAGGATTTGGCAGATCCGCTGTATAAAAATAGAAAACAGCGTGGGACTGAGACAGCCTCCCCCCCCTCCCCTCGTGAGTCTATTATCCAATTCAAATTCGGGTTCTCTATATTTATTGACTACCAGGTGTGCTCTTCTCTCCGTTAGATAGTCGCGGGGAATTTTCACCAGATTATTGCTTATCTGGACATTGAAGATCTTGTGTTGAATTCCTCTGACCTAGACTCCTTCAAAGGCTTTTTCTACATATCTGACGGCAAAATCGATGTATTTTTTCTCTGGCTTGGCCTTGGCGATTTTTTTGTCGCGTGTAACTCTATATCTAACAATGTCGGTCAATCCCCGTTTTGCTTAGTTTTTGTTTTGTTAATAGGATTAGCGTTCTCAGAAGGAAAGTTACAGGAAACTTGGTAATAGCGGGGCATATCAACCCTGCCGGCGCTCGTACCTTCTGACCGACAACTTCATCAGAATCGTTCGATGCCCATCATCAGCAGTCTTACCTAGGGACCTGAATGCAAAGTGCAAGGAAACAGGATACACAACCTACACAACCTACACCAACTGCACCTGAAAAACACTAGAACTTTAAATGAGGAGAAATTTAATGCAGAGTGAAGGTGCAGACTTCGCAACATTCTCCGGAGTTGCCCCGAACCACTTCGGAAATCATTTTGGCAAACCAGAAATTCATGTTTAATCTCCGCACAATTCAACCCGGAACACCCTCGGATCTTATCGGGTTTATCGCAAGAATCTCAACCTCCCCCATCTATGTTAAAATACCTAGAATAATGGCACTGCACATTACTAACTTGGATGCATATTAAGAGCATCTCGCGGAGGACACCGAGAAACTCGAAACCCGCTCTAAAGAAGAAATAGATGTCCATCTTGAAAATATCACCAAACGCATAATAGAGGCAGATCAACTTATATACACCCAAAACAACTACAAGAAAATCCATGTGCCAACATGGAGCGATGAAATAAAAACTAAAAGGGACGACATAAAAAACACCGTTGAAGAAATCAAACAACATGGGAAAAACAGGGAAAGATACCTACGCCTGAGAAATCTAAGATCCCAGATATGCAACTTAATAAGGATAAAAGTGATCATTATCTGGAAGGAACTTATCAAATAAATAAATATAGATAAAGATTTCAAGACGTTTTGGAACCAATATGAGAAACTTAAAGCTTCCGAACTAAAACAAAGATGAAGATCAAAGAGGAGGAAGTCATGATAACCAACGACAGAGAAATCGAAAAACGATTCCGTGGCATCTAGACAAAAAACTTCTTCATCACTCTGGGAAACCCAAAACTTTGAAGTAGCTTTCGAAAAATCGATCAAACAGGTCAGAAGAAAAAGAGTCATAACTCAGACCTTACTCACGACTATTTGAAGACCGTGAACAGAGGATTTATGGAAGATCCCTTACTCTAGAGGAGATTACCACACCCCTGAAACTCATTAAAAAAGCCCAAGAATAAGTGGAATCACTCAGCACCACATTCAAAATATACCGAACCATATACACACAGCAATTGTCAAAATCGTCAACGCATGCCTGAATATGGGATACTTCCCATCCGACTCGAAGGCAGCAAGGATGACCTTCCTACCCAAGTCTGGAAAACCCTCCAAATACATTGAATTCTATCAACCGATCTCGCTGTTGGAGCTTATCCTCAAACTCCTTGAAAAACTCCTTAAGGAAAGACTAAGGGGTCACTTAGACGACAACGATATGCAGAGCCAACAACAACATGGATTAAGAAAACAAAGAGGAATGGACATAGACATGGAACTCTATCGAAATGCTCGCGGCCGAAGCGAGAAAAGGCTAAAAATAAAATTGGCCGAGCTCCAATTGGAAAACATCATTTCTCAAATCCTCTGCAATTACCTAGAAGAAAGAAGAGCTAAGATTACTATAAACCAGTGTTTCAGTCTCACGCTCTACACCATGTACACACGAGACCTCCCCGAGACCCACCGAACAACACGCCCTGTACGATTTATCTCAGGTTATTTCAAGCGATTATAAAAACCAGAGCGGCACAATAAAGTGAACTCGAAATAAAAAAACGTTAGATTAAAACAAATACGAACAAATTTAAAATAATCTCAATGAACAGCAAAAGGCTTCGTCGAATAATCGCAGTCAACATTGAGTATCCATATGGCACAGAGGGCAAAGTCCTCGGCCTAAGATAACAAAGAACGGATACAATGCGCACCCTAATGAGGCTTATTCAGGGTAGAGCGCCCTCTTTTCTCTGAACAAGTTTAGCGGCCTCTCCGAGGGCACAAGAGAAATCTATAACTCGCCCTAGTACCACCAATCCTAACATACCCAATAATACCCCTCCATACGCTATCCAGATCCAAAACGACCAAGATATAAAGAGTCCAAAGCAAAGTGACTCGATTATAACAAAAATATCCAAGCAGAAATAACAAACCAGAGACCGAAAAACGAGGTCACCCACAAAGAGGCGAACAAAATATGGGACAAAACAGATAAGAACTTCCCAAACGAATTCTAAACAGTGTAAAACAAAAGGAAGAAAAAAAAGGGGACATTAAACTTCAAACAAAGGTTTAATAGTAGCACAAAAAAGCTCCAAGAAGAAATCGAACCAATCTACAGTTGGCAAGATAAAAAAATAACCAAATAAAGCAAACCTCAAAAAAACGAAAGCACGCAAGTGCAAACAAATAAAATCAAAAACAAAAGGAAAAAATTGGAATACTCAGGTATTCAAAAGTTTAAATGAGGAAAACTCTGAGAACAAAGGCTCGAAAGCTGAAAATAAGTCACCCTACGTAAAATGAAAAGAAAAAGAAAAACGACACCATTTGCGAGGCAACCTGGACAAATTAATTATTATCCTCATCCAAGTCATGTTCATAATAACCTTCTCTCCTCATCAGAATTACTCATTTCTAAGTTCACACAATCTGTTCCTCATCCCCTATCTATCCCAATCACAATCCCAACATCATTCATTCGAAGCACCCAGCCGCTAATCAACGCAGACATACTCGTACGATCACCGTCGCACACCTGGTAAAGGAAGCAAACAGACTACGAAGTTTCACGCCAAATCAGGTTCAACCAAATACTAAAAAATGCGTTAGAAAAGGTGAAAGCTCACGACTAAATAAATAAATGGTAATTTAAATAAAAAGAATTACCCCAATTGTTTTTTTTATTTCCTACCCGTAATTAAGAATTGCATACGTAAAATTGAGAGAAATAAAGTCAGGTTTGTCAAAGTTAAATTTAACCTGGTCTTCAACCAATCATTCAAATAAGAAACGCTGCTGCCTTCTTACCCTCCCACACAACACGCACACACACACACACACACACACACACACACATATATATATATATATATATATATATATATATATATATATATATATATATATATATATATATATATATATATATAAAGAAAGAGCAAATACTGGTTCTGCGGGTTCTGCAGAAAATAAAAATGGCTACGCCATTTTTATTTTCTGCCTTTCAAATCAATTTGAAGACAGAAAGAAAGATGCAGAAACCTTTTATAGCTGACTATATGTGACATGGACATTGAACCTTTTAATTGTGAGCGGGTAAAAGGATGTGGTATAAAAATTCCTTGGAGGTCCCTACCTTAGGGAGATACTGGGTTTGATGGCGTAACACTTTGGGCGAAATATAGTTAATGCTCCTGGTAGCTTAGCGGTAAAGCATCTGACCGGCAGTCAGCAGACCAGGGTTTGAGTCTTGGCCAGGAATTTTCCCAAAAAATTTCCCCTGGCGTAATTTCTGTCTTCTCGGTAAAATATCGCCTTCACTGTGCCGCCCTCTGCTCTCTTTGATTCTGGGTTCTTCTAATGTCCCTTTCTCTTGCTTTTAAAAAACCCCTCCAGTTTCTTGTCTAATTTGCTCATTCACGTCCAATTCTTCTTTCTCTTATATATATATATATATATATATATATATATATATATATATATATATATATATATATATATATATATATATATATATATTATAATTCTTGTACATGATACCTTTTTCATTTACTTTCGACAATCTACCCTTTTCTAGTAAATTATCTTTATATCTTTTTCTTCCACCTGCACTGCTCCTCATTCCTTTCAGGTTCAGTGTGCAGGGCTTCTTCGGAATATACACTGTTTGGTCCATTCTGCGACACTCAACCAAACGCCACAAACGAGGGAATTCGTTGTCATGGCAACATATGTGTTGACATAGATCCTTGTTTTGTTTCTCAGAGTTGGATTTATTTAATTGAAATTAAAGCCACGTTTCCTTTATGTCACCAGGAGGGGGGGGGGGTACACCAATGAATAATAGGGTAAGGATGAATTAGTTCCAGCCATCGTTAAATTAATTATTATATGTATATTTACGCCTTCAACGATCTTCTTATATCTGGCCCCACCGCGCTCACCCACCCCTACTCACTCTCTTTCTTTGTATCCTGTGTTTCCACAACCAAATAATGAAATCAGCATAGAAATAAGTGCGATAGAAGAAGGATAGTGCTGTGCTTTGCCACCAACCAGAAAACCTGAAAACCATTTGTGGCTCAAGGGAAAGCCAACTCGTACATCCTCAGAGGAGGGTGGATTCGAACCCACTTCATCGGGTTGTCTGTGCGCGATAGATGGAGTTGAAATAGACCGTTTTGCGATTGGTTAGATGGATGGCACTGCTTTCCTGCATGTGATAGACTCGACGCACCGCTTATTAGTAGTTGCTTCTAACGAGCGAACAATTTTTTGCGCAGATCGTGTAGAACCTGACATTATGTGTTGTAGCTTGGCACCCTTCGAACATTGTGCTGTGAAATTTACGTTGGATTAGTGCAACAACTTTAGAAGAAACAACAATAACATCCAAAAGCGAAACTTGGTGCTATAAACAACAACCCTCCATTGCGGAAGACCTTAAATGTAAAAATCTTATATATTGTTTTTGCCAAAAGATTTTTAAGACAAAAATAACTTCTAAAATATTTTGCTGCAATGTCAACATTATTTGTTTGTTTCTATTAAAAAAAAATTTAATAAAAAAAAGCAATTTTCTAAGTGACACTAAATATATGTTGAATAAAGATAGAAACAACCAACAAAATAGATAAATTAAAACTATTAAAGTTGAATGATACTATAACAATTCAAATATTTAAAGATGCAAACTTCAAAGAATCAACACTTTTATTAATACTACGCAACAATGAATAGAAATAACTACCCAAACCTTAATCTTAAATGATAATGCCGTAACAAATTAACGGTGGTTATTTTTATAACATGGGCACCTTAATAAATATATTAAAATTTATTGCATTTAAAATATTACTTGTCACAAATTTTGCGCATTATTAAAAAAGTAATGGTAGAATGGTTCATTGGAATTAATGCAGACCAGATAAAATATTCGTCAGCTCAGATTTAGGACGTAAGGAAGTGACATCTTCATTAAGGGATTGTTATGCAACATTTAGCAATTCTCACTCAATAACTCACTAAATCGTAGCTCTAAATACAACGACGTGAGCTCGCTACACCCTATGCCTCCCTTCCACTTTCACAAATCTGCCATTCGCAGCCTCTTGACCTCCCGCTGAAGAAGGATACACCTCATTTACTACCATCGCGTGCTACCTTTTCTTCTCTTTTCTGCGTCTTTGCATTTTCTTGTCTCGTTCGTCTTGGCGCTAATTACGAAGCTTCCGCGGTTTCGCTCAACCTAAAAGACGCCTCAAAGGAAGCGACGAATTTCGAATGAATGACGACTTCAATCTTTTCGAAGTCGTGGCCCGTAATGAAATAGTTTGAAATTCACACATAATTAGGGGTCTCCTTTACGCTTTATTTCGACGCCATCCTTTTGAGAACTTAATCCTCACATAAATTTGACATATTTAGTATTGGAGTTGCTATAAAAGAACAAAAATCTATTCAGGCAAAGAGAATATAAGTTCTTTCTTTTAACCTTAGAGAAATATAAATCAAAGAACAATACGGATTGCCTAAATTCTTCAGAATTTTGTGAAGGCTCTATACAGATTATTTTCCTAAAAGAGAATTTAATGAAAGTTATAAGAACAGGGGGATTGGCTAATATTTTAGAAAAACTTTAATTATTTTATCGTTTAATCTTCTGAATAATTTAATATAATTATGTTATTATATATTTGAAATTAATATAGAAGCATAACACTGAATATTTTGTTTATTCGTGAATGTTATCATAGAAATTCAGCCCGAATATTAAATAACTTTATATGAACCCTAATATCCCTAATCTATTTTTACGATGTATTTTTCTTCATTATTCTTTTTATTTTCCCTATTTTTATTCAGCATTATTTGCTTACTTTAGAGAAATTGCGTCACCAAATTTTAGAGGAAGTGATGAAATTTTAACTATAAAATGTTTACAAAGTTTTGTGCTTCTCAAACTGATTGGATCTGTGACATAACGCATATAAATAGTGAACAAACAAATTCTTGAGTAATTATTTCAAATTACTAATGTACCCATGCCGTAATAAATGATAATGATATAACTAATAATAAATTAGGATTATTTACTTGGTAATGCTAAAATAATATGAATGAATTAAATTTCAGAACTCTGCTCCTCAAAATGAAGTTAAACTTCACTACTATATCCGTTCCATTAACAAACCAATGCACAAAATATTTAAACTTCTTATCTTTTATCTTCTTCTGCAACGTCTCAGTCTATTTCCCTAAACATATCTGCAAATCCTTTTGTGCTGTTTTTCTAACACAAGGTTACTCATATTCAACCTGGTATTTCTTCTGCCTTCAACCTCGACACATGTGGTACTTCCTCCTATTCATTGCCGCCAACTTCTTTCCTTCGCCTCCGAATTTCACAATAAAGTAATCTTCCCCCCCCCCCCACCGTATCTCTTAAATTTAATTTGATTTGGCTGACTTCTATAGAGAAAGGTAATCTCAAATCTTTGATACGAAATATTTCGATAATTTTATTTTTTTTGTATAATACTGTTTGTTCACTCTAAAGACATTCAATCATTTTGTAATGCAACATTTAGAGATTCTTTAGCGCATAAGCATTGAAGGGATAAACAATCCAGCGTTATGTAGGTCATTAAACTTCACCAATTTATTTAAAAACAAATTGGTGGAGTTTACCTACCGACTTAACTGCAGATTCTATGATCATTTTTAGGTTTAGAGATAGAAATTGCATTAAAACATTTTATATATTAATTTACCATTTTGGGTGAAAATATTATCATAAACTAAATCCTGCTAAGTGTGAAAGGATATTTAAATATATATATATAAAATTACCTTTATAACTAAATAACGCTCAGAAAGCACATAAACCATTGTCATTAAAACTCGAGCAATCCTAAAATAGTTTGTAGACGAAGTCACTATAAAAGCTTCCATTCTTGTTCATCAGAATCACATCATCATTATCATTAAATAAAACTACTTTTAAATGATTATTTGCAGGAAATAGAAACATTTACATGAATAAAAAGGCTTCATGCAAAACTATTTTAAAATTTTAAAAGAACAACTGTTAAATTCTAAACATATTTACATTTTAATATTTCTGAATAAGTTGTTTTAAATACTGAATTATAAAAATGAAATTCAAGAAATAATTAAAATAGTTAGAAATTACATTTTTTTAAAAAGCTCATGATTGTAAATATTTATTTACATACAAATATTAATATAGTAGGGAAATAAGAAGGAATAAAGGTCAATAAGTTATATATGCCTCAAACTATACACAAGAATTAAAAATAAGAAATTTGCCAAAACATGTAACATCAGTAACATATAACAGATAGACAGATGAAGCTCAGTGAAAAATATCAGGAACACCAAACGGATACAGGACGCTCAGTAGCGTGTTGAGAACCCCTTAGCAGGGATCAGAGCACTTATTCAAGCATGCTGTGCACGAAGGTGCAACACATTGAAGGTGTGGTGTCTCTCCACTTTTCGGTGATAATTGCCTTCATTTTCTCAGTGAAAGCTGGCTGACGACATCTTTCGGCTCCTTTCAGGTCCTGACAGAGTGTTTTTAGTGGATTCATATCGGGCGAAGGAAGTGGTCAGTCTATCACCGTGATATTGTTGTTCTAGAACAGTGGTGGCAAAACTATGACACGCGTGTCAGCAGTGACACGCGCGACACTGAGTATCTTGGACATTGAAACACGTGCATAGCTGCATACGACACCAGTTGCGTCTATCATCTGTTTTCTGTTTAGTTCAGAGTGTTAATGTACCAAATTTAGTTCCTTTGTATGAAATCAAGCTAAAAAAATAGCAATTATGTACCAAGTGACAACTAGTAGGTTTTGTGCAGTGATTGATAACGTCAGTAATTCTGAGCTGTAAATTTAATTCTTAATTCCTTTCTTTGGGTAAAGTTTATGTCAAGAAGCAAACAATTCTTTAAAAAATAGATGGAAATCAATATATGTCATTTTCTTTTTTAAGAGGCAAAATTATTTTAGCCACTGACAACTCGTTAAAATAAAAGTACCAGATGTCGCCACGTTAATTATTTCCTTTTTTTCAGAATAAGTTCCAGATTAAATTCATTTTAGTTTTGATAAAACCATTACTTGCATAATGAGTGCAGTAAATAAAGTTAAATTATAGGAAAATCAGTGTAGTAGCAGAATTTTCCAAAAATGGTGGACGACTGAATATGGCGTTATAGAACGAATTAATGAAGCTCTTTGCATTTTATGTGATCAACAAGTTAATAGCACAACTTGGAATGTGAAAAGTCACTCTGAATCAAATTACAAGTGGTTATTAGAAAGAAGTGATGAAGAATGTAACGAATATATCGTACAAGAGGCAATAAAAAAAACGACTCTCTAAAAAAAATTGATTGCCATTTTCTTTTTAAAAAACCGTTTGCTTCTTGACATAAAATTTTACCCAAAGAAAGGAATTAAGAATGAAAATTACAGCTCAGAATTGCTGACGTTATCAAGCACTGCAAAACACGTACTCACGTGACATCTAAAACACTACTAGTTACCACTTGGCACATAATTGCTATTTGTTTAGCTTGATTTCATACAAAGGAACTAAATTTTGTACAGTAACACTCTGAACTAAACAGACAACAAATGACAGACGCCACTGGTGTCGTATACAGCTATGCACGCGCTTTCAATGTCCAAGATACTCAGTGTCACGCGTGTCACAAAAAATGCCCTTGTTGTCACTGCTGACACGCGTGTCATAGTTTTGCCACCACTGTATATATAGGATTAGATTTTAATTCTTTATGTAGTACAACTTGGTAACCTTTTTATCCAAAATAGATGCATATAAAAGTAATAAGCTAATTGTCTATTAAGTCCAAAGTTTTTCATTAATTTATTCTCTTACGAAGACGGAATTTTGATTAGCTTCACTAACATCAATACAGCTTCACCAATATTTAAGCAATCTTAATGAAAATTTTAAAATTTATAAATATGTATTTACTAAATAAAATTGTGTTAACACAATTCCTAAATTAAGAATAATATTTCAATTATAATCATTTACATTTTGTTCTCTTTTTCGTGGGACACACTGTATCTTGTGCATAAAACAACAATGGATAAATCGAATGTTTTCAATCCATTCATTAAAATGTATATTACATATACCAGGTTTCAAAGGTTGCTGAAATAATAAATTGATTAGATAAATTTACTTTTCTGGTTTCAAAGAAAATTGTATAGCAAAAAATATACCCTATATATAGAAGTTCCTTCCATTTTACCATATAAATTTATACTTTTTTCTTTAAAATACTGTAGCCACAAGGGATGCCATTTTTACATTTGAAGCACTATCATTGGATAGCTGAGTGAAGAAGGCCACTTAGAGTAACTTGAAGGCCAACAGAGGTCATCAGTGGGAGTAACTTGACCAAGGGACTAACATAGGCTACGCACATTTGTAAAAAAAGGTGCCAACTGGTTGTTAAGTTATGTTAGGTTCGAATTTTTACCCTTTCCAGGTCTTTTTGTACATGTAATCGTGGCTATGAGTTGCAATTAAAACATCAACATTGGCAGTCGAAAAATTTAGGTTTGCCAGACCAATTATGCGACTACAATGTTTAAAAAAACGCAACAATACCTATTATCAGCATGCAAGAAACCCGAATAATTTAGATATTTAGTTAAAACTCGCGACCATCTGCTTGAGGCGCGCTTTAAAGTATTTAGCTTCCACCCGCGTAGTCAAGTTTGCTTCTCCGCCCGCCTGCCTGCCCACCCGCTTCCTCGCCTTACCGCAATACAGTAATGCAAAAATCGCTTTCTGTTAGTCTTTCATGATACACTACTCCATTATTAAAAATTAAAATAAACCTTATATTTTATCCCTACCAACTTTTGAATGTGTAATTTAACTCAAGCAGTGAATTTAATCTGTTCAAGATAGTTTTTTATGACCTGACAACGCCAGGATTTTTTTGCTAGTTTATTATAAATCTGTTACAGGAGTCCAGTGAAAATTTCAACTGAGGTGCAATGCCAGGCAAGTACCCTATTACCACACAATAATGCCAACTGACGTCAAATTCTTATCTACGAGGGGCGGTCAATAAGTTTTGCAAATCAGTAGGGCAAAACAGAGGGAGGGAGATGGCTGTTTGTGAGGGTGTTAGAACAAGTTATGACAAGTCAGGACCTACAGCCGCACGCTCCTGCCTCGTTTATTCAAAAAGCAGTAGCTGATCGCAGATAGTCAGTCACAATTTTTTCAACAATGGAGAATGTTGAGCACCGCGCAGTGATCAAATATTGGACCAAGGAAGGCAAGAATGCAAAAGAGATCCATGAACACATGGTTGCAGTGTACACCGACATCGCATCTTCATATGCAACTATTGCTCACTGGAATAGGGAGTTCCACCATAGTAGTGAGTCTCTTGAAGATGACTTCCATCCAGGACGCCCGTCAGACGTGACCAACGAGGACAATGTGGCCCATGTGGAGAGGATTATTCTCGAAAATCGACGGGTGAAGGTCGAAGAAATCCACCGAGAACTTGGAATATCACATAGAAGTGTTATCACCATCATCCACGACAATTTGGCCATGACCATGGTCTCTGCCCGTTGGATCCCTAGAAACCTCACGCCCCATGATCGACTTCAACGTCATGAAAGTCTACAAGGCCAAAGTTGCACAAGCTGCCCTGCGCGAGTGCGGATTCGAGGATCTCAAGCATCCCCCCTACAGCCTAGATCTGGCCCCTAGCGACTACTTTTTATTCCGCCAGTTCCAGGCTGCACTGCGTGGACGCTGGTTTGGGGACGATGAAGATCTCCAGCTCGCCGTTCAGGAGTAGAATGAACAGCAGTCGGGAGATTTCTGGTTGTCGGGAATTCGAAGCCTCAGGGACAAGTGGCGCAAGTGCATTAAAGTAAAGGGTAGTTATATTAAAAAATAATAAAACACTTTTCCTCATATCTCGTTTCCTTATATCCGAATTGCAAAACTTATTGACCGCCCCTCGTATGTACTGTAATTGTTCAGTTAATCACAGCTTCAGTTCCTGCACGTTCTGCAACAACATGGCAGAATATGGGGAGCGTTTTTGAATCCATTCCAAGGCATTCTATCCCGAAAATATTGTCTCTTCCCAATTTCCTAGTGCCTTCAGTTTTTCGCATATTATATTCCCTTAAGTTAGAGCCATAAAATAGGAACAACACATATATTAAGTGTTTGTAATAAAAAATAGACGTGTTGAGTTCTGCCAAAGTTTTCTTGAGTTGGAACAAGGTGTGCCGAATTTTATGAACAAACTGTTAATGATGAAACCCATTTACATGTCAAGAAGATGACAACTGTCAAAATTACTCAAATTGGTTGGGTGGCCAGTGTTATAATTACTGGAACCTGACCTTTTTGAGGACGGGAACAGAGTTACCCCTGCACTCCAAAACAAATGGTACAGAGATTTAATTGTCAACTTGCGTTCTGGACTAAAAAAGCTCCAAAACTAACATGAATGTTAGTATCAACACGATGGTGCAACCACTTACACCGCTAGAAAGAATGTAGAAATTTGCATGACATGCTTCCAGGAGGTAGCATTTCTCGATTAGTCGACCTAAACCTGCCAGTGCGGTCGACGGGTCTTTTTTAGTTATCTAGAACCCTCCCCTTCAAAATTGAAATTATTTAGGAATATGTATAGATTTTCTGTGAACCCACAAAATAAAATGTTATGAATGCTTTAAATATTTCAATAACCGGTGAAACGACCGCTTATTTAGTAGAGTTTTGAAATTGGACTGATACCGGCTTCTTCTTACTTTAGCCCGTATTTACGGCCATCAATTCAAGCCCTTTCGCGTAGAGATGTGTAAATATAGTAAATGAGGCGGAAGATAGGGTGAACTTAGCACTCGTTGCTCCTAGTAGAGAAAGGCTTGGATTTCCATGCTGGGGCACAGGGTTCAATCTCTGGTGAGAAGGGACACACACAAAAATTGTGCGCTCATTGGGAGCAGCCGCAAATAACACAGGGGAACAATTTTAATCGCATTTTCTGATGACTTAGATTTATTTGCCAATTTTAATTCATTTTGTCATGCGGATTTCAAATATATGATCCATTTTTACATACATGCTATAGTTATTCTATTATTTCTATTTTCTCGTTTCCCCGAAACTGCCCTCCGGACGGACAGAGAGGGTGCTTGTAGAAAGCAAATACTTCACTGTACAGAGTAGTGAGATAGTAATAAGTGTAATTGTGCAAAATATTGACATTAATGTTTCTTTTTCAGGTCTCATGTTAGAGTAATGGCTTTGTCAAGAGGAAATTGCGTTAATGATCCAGACACCTTCTGCTACATATGTGGCTGTTACATGCTAGTTCGTCAAAGGCGCAATATATCAAACTTTGTGATCCGCACTTATAAGGCATATTTTGATGTTCTCCTTTGCGATCAAGATAAGAAGTGGGCCCCACATGCTCTTTGCCATAATTGTGTGGAACATCTTCGTGAGTGGACGAAATAAAAGAGAAATGGTATTCCTTTTGGAATTACCATGGTGTGGCGAGAGCCAAAGGATCATGTATCGGACTGTTATTTATGTCTGGTGAATACTAAAGGGATTGGCAAGAAAAATTGGCACAAGATCGACTACCCCAACATTCCCTCGGTGATCCGGCCAGTACCTCATTCTGAGTCTTTACCAGTTCCGATTTTCAGTAGATATGCCTCCTACGAGGATGAAAATGATGTACCTGATATGGATGTCCATAGAATGGATTCAAAGTCTGCAGATTCATCATTAGATACTGAACAGTCATTAGCTCCTCACTGAAAGACGTATGCTTGACAGGTCGGTATGGGTATCATATTACCGAACAAGGGAGAGTACATTTGTTAAGTAATTCTCTGAGGACAAACAATTTGTATACTGCCACGATGTTCCTGGTCTGTTTACCGAGTTGGGACCTAGCACCTATAGCCCTGCTGAGTGGAGACTGTTTTTGGATAGCTCCAAGCGTAGCCTCAAGTGTGTCCTTTTGCATAATGGCAATGACTGTGGTGCAGTTCCTCTCGGTCACTCTGTCCATCTGCGAGAAACTCACGATGACATAAGATGGTCAACTTCCTCCTTGGCCAGCAGAAGGGATATACAAAGTTTCCATGCTATATCTGTATGTGGAAAAGTCGAGCCCGTGACAAACACTGGTTCCTAAAAGATTGGCCAGTTCGGAAAACTTTGGAAGCAGGAATGTCAAACATTGTTAATGAGCCAATCGTAAGTCGAGAGAAGATCGTTTTCCCCCACTTCATCTCAAACTGTGGTTGATGAAGTAGTATGTCAAGGCGTTGAGCACTGACAATGATCGTTTTCAATACATAGTATGGGCGTTTCCTGCTTTGTCATACGAAAAAAATAAAAGCAGGAGTATTTGATGGTCCCCAAATCCGAAGACTTCTGATTGATTCTAGATTCGTGAACACCATGAATTCAAAAGAGAAGGCAGCCTGGCTCTCATTTTCTGCTGTTATTCGTAACTTCTTGGGAAACGAAAAAGCACATAACTACGAGGATCTGGTTACTAATATGCTTTTAGCATATCGTGATCTGGGATGCAACATGAGTGTGAAGCTGCATTTCCTAAATAGTCACCTCGGCCGATTCACAAAGAATCTGGGAGCCGTGAGCGATGAACAAGGGGAACGCTTCCATTAGGATTTGATGACGATGGAAGAGCGATACCAAGGTCACTGGGACAGACACATGATGACGAACCACTGCTGGACGATTAGAAGAGATCAGCCAGAGAAGACTTACAAGAGAAAGAGTTACAAACGCAAATATTTGCCCGATTGAAATCAAGAAGAGGTCCTCCATCCAGCCTGATGTACGGTAATTAATAAATTAGCATCTATTTGATTACAGTATTTGTAATCCTAATGTGTAATTCAAGTTTCTTCTCATATGCAATAAAATGTTTGTGCAAAAAAACCTGCTTTAGTATAAATAACGCCAAAGGATGATTCAAAATTACTTCATGGCATGATGATAGGCGTGATAAAATGGAAATTATTGTATAATATTAGTTATTGATATTATGAAAAATCTGTAACATTCAGAGATTTAAATTTCAGATTTGAATTCAGTATGCTCGAATTAGGTAGGAAAATGTACTTTTGTAAATTCACCAAATACATTGTTCCCCAGTGTAATCGGTGCGCCGAGTCTCTCGCATAGCGAAGTCAGTGCCATACGCATTCGTCATTTCACACCTACCCAATCGCAACACAGGTCTATTTCAACTCCTTCCCTCGCGCACATGCAACGCATTTCAAGTCTATGGAACTCAACGAAAGAGTTTCGAATCCACACTCCTCTGACGTTGTAGGGGTTGGCTCTCCCTTCAGCCACGAAGGGTTTCCATGTTCTCCGGCTAGTGGCAATCCACCTGACAATCATTCTTCCCCTCCTGCCTCTTTACCCATATAACGACAACCATCATTTGATGCCCACCGCCTTGAAAGTGATTGGCACACCGAACTTTATTTTGATTTCATTATCTGGTTGTGGAACTCCACAAAAAGGAGGAAGGCGTGGCAGATATACACTTGCTCCAGAAGGTATTCATTCATACTTTTACCGAATACCACAGTTTCTTGCCATAGTTAATAAACCGTTTATTGGAAGGTAACGGAATTTTGAGGTATTGGGAGGGAGGAATTAATAGATACCCATCCATATTTTTTAATTTATACGATTTATACCGTGTCAAACTTTCGAATCCACATAATATTTGTTACCTATTTTTGATTTGGACTAGTCAGAAATAGTCTAGAAGGTTCTAACCACCCTCTATTCGGCATCTAAAACTCGACAGTCTTATTCACGGAGAAAGATAGTGAAGTGAATTCCGACATCAAACCGAGAATAAATAACAAATTAAAATCTAAAATCAGCTACAAATATCTACAATAAACTCAGTAATAAGAAAGTTTAAGGAGTTTAGGACAACACTGCAAATCTCCCACGTTCGGATTGTCTTGAGGAAAATTCCCATCCACAAGTTTTGGAAGAAGCTTAGATCTGTTAAAAATAACCTGAGCTAATGGTGCCTAGAAGGGATATACGATCATTTAGGATAGGAAAGCGTCGCTGATATTTCGAGCAAAGTCTTCAATGTTATACGAAGCGGAAATGCAAGGAAGTCGTCCAAAGAAGACACTTTTATTGAAAGCCCGTCTGAAGTGCGCCAAAGATCATTTGGAGAAAGACTTCAATTTTTGGAGCTATTTGCTATGGTCAGATTAAATTAAAATTGAGTTGTTCGGCATAAATAATGTCCAGTATGTTTGGTGTAAAATTTGTGAAGCTGGCTTTCCAAAATTACTCTGCTCACAGGAAAGCATGAATGTGGAATCATTATATCAACAGGCGTTGGTGCATTTTATCTAATCAATGTAAAGATGAATACTACAGAAAAAATAATGAAAATTATCTGGAGCGATGCTTGCAAGCTGGAGCCAGGAAGAAAATGGGTCTTTCAACACGACAACGACCTCAAACACACACACACACACACACACATACATCGAAATATGTTTCTTCCTGGTTGTATGAAGCTAAAATAAACGTTTAGGATTGGCCATCACAGTCGCCAGACCTCGATCCGATAGAACATTTATGGCACGAAATGAAAGTTCGCGTCCATTTAAGACACCCTAAAAACATCAATGAATTGGATAAGATTCGCAAAGAGGAGTGGGAAAAAAATCTAGCTGAAAATTTTTTGAACCAAGCCAAAAGTATAATAATCGTTTGAGTTGTGTTAGTAATTAATCTGGTAATAGTTAACAAATTATATAGGATCTTACTACTTTTTTATTTCAATTTTCGTAGAAAGTGTTATTATTCTTTATTCTTCTATCAAACTTGTTGAAAGCTTGTTGTGCCTTGGTGTATTGATACACTGGTTTAAATGCAACCCCATTTCGTTACCTTGCATAAAATAGCCGATGAACAATAGTAAAAATTGTGGTATTTGGTAGGGGTATGAATAACTTCTGGAATAAGTGCAGAAAGAACGTGCATTTGTTGGCAGAGTAGTATTACACATTTATAAGTGTAATTTAACTGATGATGGGAACCAATACATCTTTAGCCCCATCATTCATGGGAGTACAATGCCTATAGTTGAGTTTGGTATCTGAACCACTGGTTGGTAAATAACAACCAATGTGGAGTCGATCCGAAAATGGAAAGTATCTGGTGACTAAACGCACAATGTGGTTTAGCGCTGTCTATAGGAGTTTATATCTTCACCAAATCCAAATTGATTGATATAAGGTGCAAAAAGGTGGATTATAAATGAATTATATATATATATATATATATATACACGAGACGCGGTCAATAAGTTTTGCAATTCGGATATAAGGAAACGAGATATGAGGAAAAGTGTTTTATTATTTTTCAATATAACTACCCTCGACCTCAATGCACTTGCGCCACTTGTCTTTGTGGCTTCGAATTCCCGACAACCAGAAATCTCCCGAATGCTGTTCAATCCACTCCTGGACATCTTCATCGTCCCCAAACCGGCGTCCACGCAGTGCAGCCTGGAACTGGCGAAATAAAAAGTAGTCACTGGGGGCCAGATCTAAACTGTAGGGGGGATGGTTGAGCTCCTCGAATCCGCACTGGAGCAGGGCAGCTTGTGCAACTCTGGCCTTGCGGACTTTGACGACGTTGAAGTCGATCATGAGGCGTGAGGTTTCTAGGGACCCATAGGGCAGAGACCTTGATCATGGCCAAATTGTTGTGGATGATGTTGATAACACTTCCATGTGATATTTAAAGTTCTCGCTCGATTTCTTCAACCTTAACCCGTCAATTTTCGAGGATCATCTTCTCCATATGGGCCACATTTTCCTCGTTGGTCACGTCTGACGGGCGTCCTGGACGGGGGTCAACTTCAAGGGACTCACGACCATGGCGAAACTTCCTATTCCAGCGAGCAATGGTTGCATAGGAAGAAGCGGTGTCGGTGTACACTGCACCCATGCGTTCATGGATCTCTTTTGCATTCTTGCCTTCCTTGGTCAAAAGTTTGATCACTGCGCGGTGCTCAACCTTCTCCATTGTTGAAAAATTTGTTACTCACGATCTGCGATCGGCTACTGCTTCTTAAATAGACGAGGCAGGAACGTGCGGCTGCAGGTCCTGACTTGTCATAACTTGTTCTAACACCCCTACAAAAAGCCATCTCCCTTCCTCTGTTTTGCCCTACCTATTCGCGCAAAACCTATTGACCGCATCTAGTATATATATTAGTGTAGTCGAAAGCTTAGCACTTTAGTTTGTTTTTTACCAAACACATTCATTTAAAAAAGAGATGAATACTTGACAAGTAATCCACCATCTACAAGATGGAATAAAAAAGATAGTTAAAAGAAGAGAAAGTTGCCAAAGGAAATTAATTAAGGAAAAATACACAATGGTCTTCAACAAAATTTGCATATATATATATTTATATATAGTTGTGAGTATATTGTTATGACCTTATTTATTCCAAGTTATCTCGGAGCTTTTTAAGTTTGATTGGAATTCTGAAATTTGGATTTGAGCCTCATCTTAAAACTCCGAAAGGGATCTTCTCATCTTGCTAATTTGGTCCTTAATCAAAAGAGAAACTTTCTTTTGCTTTCTTTCATAAAAAAATCAGGAATTTTCTCTAGTTCATACAAAAGTTACACATATATTTGAATCGTTTAATTTCAAAATCCTATGTCAAAGCGATATATATATATATATATATATATATATATATATATATATATATATATATATATAAAATCCACGATCTCTCTGGAAAAGAGAGATTTCTTCCATTGGTTAGCTATGGTTTCATCTACTCGATTCAGAGGAAGATTTAAAAATTTCAACTTACCTATAAAAGATTTCATTTCAGCGGAAATTAACACGCACCATTCAATACATATATATTTATGCATAAACATCCAACCATATTCTTTTCTTTGTATTTCATTCATCATTGGAATGAGATTGGTTTGGGACCAGAGAGGAAGGGTCGCTACCTTAATAGACTTTTTTCTCATTTTACCTCTCTCATCTGGAGTCAAATTTTGAGGGCACGGTCGCAATAAAAAATAGAGGTACGAAAACAAACAAGAAGTATGCTTAAGTGCCCCAGTGGATCCGTCTCCTTCAGTGACCCAATAGTGCAATTGACAATTAAATATTTAAAATAGTATGGAAGAGTTACTAGGAAGTATGAAAACCTCAAAGGCCTTACAGCCCACTCGAGTAGATTTCGTTCAGTTTGTATACTTATCTAGACATAGTACTCTGAATTCCTACATCGACGTCATTAATATATACAAGTAAATCAATGGACTAAGCATACCGAGCCTTTGGGCAATCCACTGGCTATTGGGGCCAATTATGATGCCTATCCATTGACAGCTACATAGTCTTTGTTTTCGATTTTTCAGCCATTCTTATATCCATTTAAGTAATTTTTACGAAATTCCGAATGCCTTTCTAAGGTTCAGGAAAACGATGTCCACTGCTGTGTTCATATTATAAAGTAAATATATTAATATAAAACTCTAAACAGTTTCCGATAAACATAGTCTGTATGTCGAGGGACAAAGGCGATTGACCAAAAAGTCTCTAAAGGCACACACTACTACTGTACGTCAAATAGCCACTATCGGCGCTGCGCTTGAGTATAATTGATTGGGAATGAAGGTACGGACCTTCTATTTAGAGTGCGATGTTATAGGTTGGCTCTTTAAAAGGAAATACGTTTGTCGGGTTCGTCTCAAGGGTTATTCGAAAGATAAACACCTCTACAAAAATAAACTTTAATACAATTAATAAGAACAAGGGCACATATAAATATGGAAATCTAAATAATAATGACTACGACCAAATAATATTATGACAGGTAAAAATTAAGGAAACTAGGTCCTGAAAAATATATGAGTGATCCAATAATCTGGATTGAATAAAGGATTTAGCAAATTTATAGGCGTGACACCAAATGAAGAATTCTTCTTATACTGGGAACGAAGAGGTGGGATTTACGAGGAAAGGACTCCTGGTTACTTCTGGAGGACGAACTGAGGATGTGGAAGACCAATGGCTAGGTCAGGTCTCGATGCGAAGGCGTCCAGAGAGACTCTGAAGGGGGTTGAGATTACCTCGGCCCCAGGGAGAAGTAATCGCGAAATCGAGATTTGTCTGCGGACGGCAGGAAGTCTTAATTAATGTAGTGAGACGAGAGAAACCCAAGAAAATATTCCGGGGTATAAACGGGTTTCCGTAATCTTCCTCTGATCAGGGCTGATTACACAAAGACGATCTGCTGACGAGATCACAAGGGCTAGGGGAGCACTTCACTGGGGACAGACACTTAGGTCTGGACGGCAAGAAGCTCGGAGTCTCTCTATCTGTTGAGGATTTGGAGAATCACCTTAAATAGGAGCGAGAGCCATGGTCGGGGAAGTGTTTCGTGCACGATGGCCTCCAAAGGGGATATCACAGGCGGTTTACTTAAACATGAACCTTGATAATATTGGCCATCGAGGAGACGAAGGGAATTAAGCGAGATTCCCAAGGGATATCAGACGCGGCTTATGTAAACATGAGCCTTGATAATCCTGGGCATCGACGAGGCGAACGGAAATAAGAGCAATTCATTTCTACCCCAAGAGAGGGAAAATTGACACGGCTGCCCTCTTGAAGTGGGACAGCGTTATCAAAATAGGGGAAAGACGGTGATAAAGCAACCCAAGTTAAACGCAGCTGCGTTAATCTATCTTGATCAGTGAAATTCTGTGTAATAACGGCGTATTGAGTTTCATGCGTCCACACTGTATTTCCTAAAGTCCCGTTCGACGAGGCGAACGGGAAATGAGAGCAATTCATTTCTACCCCAAGAGAGGGAAAATTGACACGGCTGCCCTCTTAAAGTGGGACAGCGTTATCAAAATAGGGGGAAGACGGTGATAAAGCAACCCAAGTTAAACGCAGCTGCGTTAATCTATCTTGATCAGTGAAATTCTGTGTAATAATGGCGTATTGAGTTTCATGCGTCCACACTGTATTTCCTAAAGTCCCGCGGTGATTCATTTATCGATTCGTTCCTCAAGATCTTTGGACAATTCTTTCAGATATTATTGACTCCAAGACTAGATGAACAAGAGTCTGCCCCCCAGCTCAAGGACCAAGAGGTAGCTACCGCGTTCGTTACAGTTTTAGGATATGTACTTGGCACGGGAATTGTCCAGGCTAAGACATCCAACTAAAAAGTGGCGTAGAGTCTGAGGATATTTGATGCATCCTGTTAGATGATAGGGATTACTACGATAGAATACGAAAAGGGTACAGTGGGTAATCTCTCGTATCGAGTGATATATTGCAACCCAATTGCCCATAAATATAGTTAGCGTCAATTTAGTGACTTAGTCAGAAACATCACGACAATGGCTCGTGAGTTACGTTGTACTCTCGCACGGGTTTACTAGCCATACAATTGGAAGGTTTGGGGCTTGATTGCCTTCTCTGTTTAACATAGGCACAGTCTAGATCAGTTGGAAACAAAATGATAACTAAGATCGACTGGGAGAGATGAAAATTTACCCCCGGATAAGTACACTGTGCATGATTTAAATTCGGCGGCATCTATCCTAAGTCAACAAGAAAGCTTTTTATAGTGTATATTCAGATGGTACCAGTAATTAAGCGTAGTCGTTCGGGTGCTGATGAATAAATCTTGCTTTCATACTGAAGAATTAAGCGAATAAATGAGCGATAAGAAAGAAGTGGGACAATTACTATCAGCATCCCACGTGCTAAACGTCACATAAATGAAAATCTCTAGGTGGATACATCAGACGCTAAGGGTGTGAATGTGCTCCTCTAAGATGAGACGTCAGTCGATTAATAGACCAATGATTCGCTATTAGTCCATAACATTTAGGTCATCCCAAATTAAGAAGTGGGTTGGGTCAAAATGATTTCAGTGACATTGGCAGAAATGCACTATCTTTGAGTTAACTAAAGAAAACCATGACTTATGTGCTTTACACTACAGAGAGAAGCTGACCAGAGCACTTTGGCGTCGGCTTCCAAGATAAATATGTATATAAATTCCACCTAAAGGGAACACAAGGTCATATGGTTATAGTGTAGCTATATCTTCCTGCAGCACCGGGAAAAAATCGACTGCAGGACACCCTCCTCTTGTTTTACGAGACTAAATAAGGTCATCTCCACTTGTACGCAAAAAATTGGGCGGCGTCTTGAAGCTTATATATAATAGACGTTCTCATGGTACCTTTTCGCCAGGGGAGAATATACGCTTTCTAAAAAGAGTGGGATCAAATGGACGATGCTTTTCGCTCTTACAGGTATTCTACTTCTCTGTGAGGTACTTTTTGGACGTCAGAACTCCAATAAAGAGATCAACATAAAAATGGCTAAAGCTTTAATAAATGGAAGCCAAGCCCCAGGCATAGAAGGTGATAAAGAACAACACAAAGTCCTCATCTCGTGACGTAAGCTATTCAAGTGAATAGAGATCTCACTCATGTGTCGAAGGTGGCTCTTCGTGCTCGATTTAAGCACCATCGAGGAGGTTTCTTTAATTGAGGTCACCGACCTCCTCCCATTCAAATTCTGTTTGTGCATCAGGAGAGCATATGAAGACATTATAGTCAAATAAAGCACTTCTAGTGGACATGTGCCTGAATTCTTTTACATTGAGGACACCAATATCTATCTCTTCAACGACTTTCATTAAGAAAAGCCTCATCGAAAACATGAGAACCTTTCGTAGCTCAAGGGAAAGCCAACCCGTAAAACGCTAGGGGAGGGTGGATTTGAACCCACTTCGTCGGGTTGTCTGTGTGATAGGTTGAGTTGAAATAGACAGGTGTTGCGATTGGTTAGATGAGCAATGAAGTATGCGGATGGCACTGACTTCGCGCATGCTTTAGACTCGACGACTGCTTATTGGTGGCTGCTGCCAACGAGTGCACATTTTTTTTTGTGCAGATCGTGTAGAACCTGACATTATATGTTGTAGTTTGACACACTCCGCGCATTGTGCTGTAAAATTTTTGTTGGGTTGCTGTAACAACTTTGGACGAAATAACAACTTTCGAAAACGAAACTCGGTTCTCTAAGCAACAACAATCCATTGCGGAGGATCCCCTAAATTGTAAAAATCTTATATATTGTTTTGCCACAAGATTTTTAAGACAAAAATAATTTATAAAATATTTTGCTGCAATGTAAATCTTATTCTTTTTGTTTCTCTTTTTTAAACAATAAAAATAAAAAACTCTAGTTAAAATTTTCTTAGTAACTTTCACGTTTGATGAAACTAAAAATATGTTGACTAAAGATAAGAACAAAGAACAAGTTGAATAATTTAAGACTATTAATTTGTTTAAAAATGTCCCATATTAAGACCATAAAATTGAATAATACTATAACAAAGCGAATATTTAAAGATTCAAACTTCAAAGAATCAATACTTTTATTAATACTACACAACAATGAATAGAAATAACCACCCAAACCTTAATCTTAAATGATAATGCCGTAACAAATTAACTGTTGTTATTTTTATAACATGGGCACCTTAATAAATATATTAAAATTTATTGCTTTTAAAATATTACTTGTCACAGATTTTGCGCATTATTAAAAAAAAGTAATGGTAGAATGGTTCATTGAAACTAATGCAGACCAGATAAAATATTCGTCAGCTCAGATTTAGGACTTAAGGAAGTGACATCTTCATTAAGGGATTGTTATGCAACATTTAGCAATTCTCACTCAATAACTCACTAAAACGTAGCTCTAAATACAACGACGTGAACTCGCTACACCCTATGCCTCCCTTCCACTTTCACAAATCTGCCATTCGTAGCCTCCTGACCTCCCGCTGAAGAAGGATACACCTCATTTACTACCATCGCGTGCTACCTTTTCTTCTCTTTTCTGCGTCTTTGCATTTTGTGTTCTCGTTCGTCTTGGCGCTAATTACGAAGCTTCCGCGGTTTCGCTCAATCTGAAAGACACCTCAAAGAAAGCGACGAATTTCGAATGAATGACGACTTCTATCTTTTCGAAGTCGTGGCCCGTAATGAAATAGTTTGAAGTTACCATAATTAGGGGTCTCCTTTACACTTTATTTCGACTCCATCATTTTGAAAACTTAATTCTCACATGGATTTGACATATTTAGTATTAGAATTGCTATAGAAGAACAAATATCTATTCAGGCAAAGAGAGTATAAGTTTTTTTGTTTTAACCTTAGAGAATTTATAAATCAAAGAACCATACGGATTGCCTAAATTCTTTAGAATTTTGTGAGGGCTCCTTCCCCAATTATTTACCTAAAGGAGAATTTAATGAAAGTTATAAGAAAAGGGAGACTGGCTAATATTAAAAAGAATCTTTAATTATTTTATCATTTAATCTTTTGAATAAATAAAAATAATTATGCTTTTATATATTTTAAATTAATATAGCACCACTACACTGGATATTTTGGTTATTCAAGAATGTTATCATAGAAATTCAGCCAGACCAATTAGTAACTCTATTTTTACGATGTAATTTTCTTCAAGTCTAGTGAAAGTAGACAACAACCCTAAAATAATTGCAAGGAATTGCTTTATGGTGTTTATTTATTCCTTAATGTTTGAACAACAATACCGCAGAAGTTTACCAAAATTGGGTTACCGGAAATGGGTAAAAATGGCGTCATACAAAGATGGCGACCAATGCTTTATTTTTACATATTTCAAATTTCCCCTTCATCATCTGATACTGGGTCTTGACGTATGTTGTAACAATGGCCATTTTGGCATTGTCCATATGCTTGAGAACAATCTAGTCCACGCTTTCGGCAAGTAAAACGGTGTGTGTTGCAAACACCGGAACAGCAGTAGCGAAACATTTTTAGGATTGTTTCTGGCATTATTGGAACTAGTCTATTAGTTTGTAGGCTCCACCCCCATTAGTGACGTCAATATCCTCACCCTTACCCATCCATCACATTACCTGTATATAGCTTCTCAGAGAATGATACTTTGTAGCCGAAGATGTTGGAGGTAGTCGTTCGAGTGTCACGAAGATTTTGGTCGCACTCACTTCTTTGCAAAATGGGTGTATCTGACAGCAGATAGGTTGCCCCCAGGTTAGCTATTGAATAGAGGCACCATGATTGCACACCCAGAGTCTAAAATAACATCCATGTTTTTCCAGGTGTTCCCAGAGATCTTTGCACAACTTTGTAGGACTGGATCACCTTTTATCAGCTTTTGTAGAGCAGACTGTGAACACATGCAGAAACAGCAGAATTTGACAGATCTCGCTACCTAGAACCTTCTTTATGGCCTTTATGCCATACACTACAGTAGGAATTCCTTTATCTGAGCGGAAGTAGAGCTTTGTACCATCCGTGTCGTCGCCTATGAGCGTGGTAGTTTTTTCCGATGACATTAATACTGCTGTCTTCACAATGTCCAAGCCAGCATCTCTTATAGCATGTATCACATGACATCCTTTGATTTTTATGCGTTCGGCAATCATATGAATCAGTGTCTGTTTGTTCTCGTTATTGGAAAGGAAATCCTAAATCCTTTCAGTGAATTTCGTTGTTTCAGTGATATTCACCTTATGAACGTCATGATTTTGTCCCTGTCTCTGATGTGTATTGTCCTTCGTACTTGGAGCACCACTGTAACCATAGAAGACTACCGTAGCCTTGCCATAGTGTTTCAGAGTGAATACTGCATAGGCGTTGGCAATGGAGGTGGAACGCTTCATCCGAAATGCCTTTGACATGAGTTTTAATAGCGTGTATCAGTTGTGTTTTGTCTGCCTTCAGAAAGACCTGTTTTGCTTCAAAGAGTGCTTGAGAATAAGGCGAGAGTTCGTAGTTCATGATCTCATCGAGTGAAAGTTCTGCAGTTTGAGACACTACGAGAAACCTTTGGAACAACAAAGCTTGGTCTATTGCTCTTTCTTCGGTAATTCTGATTGTCGACGCTGATGCCAAGGTCTTTGCGTTCATATTCCTTCTGTATAAAAAGGAAAAAACCAACTGTTTTTTCATCTTTGCTAGTATTTCCTTACCGATAGTAAACAGGTCATGAAGGTTTACATCCTTATTTGCGTTTACACCTGTTATAATATTGTGCAAAGATGCTTCATCAGCAAAAGGAGAAAATGCTTGAAATTTGTCTGCAATTTTCTCCAGGTCTTCACTATCTTTTCCCACCCTTGACCCTGTTGCCTCCTTATGTTGCTCACTAGTGACGAAGCTCTGGCCCGTGAAATTCTGCATTGCCTCACTGTCGGTTGAAGACACTGGCACAAACATGGTCCACAGGGCCCTTTGATGGTCGGACATTCCACTTCCTCGTGTGAGTCCACCTGTAGTTTTGAGTGATCTCATAAGAGCTTGCTCGATAACCAGGTCACATCCAAGGCCAGCCCAGTACTGATCAGTATGTCTGATGACATGTAAACCATTCATGAACCTATGGAAGACGGATAGGTGGGCCTGTTCTAGTTTTTGCATAGACTGGAAGTAAAGGTAGGCCAATTTTAAATAGTTTGCATGTCCAGCTGTGGCTAATATGGGCGAACAGTCAGCGATGGCGTGGAGGTGCATAGCCCAGGATCCTGTGCAATCAGCCTTGATAAGTTCCATGACAGCGCCTAGCATCTGTTGGTAACTGAGCCAGAGTTTGCTTGTTTTAGAATGAGTTGAGAATTTGTGGTGGTCGAACCAAGTAAAACATTCAAATGAAAAATTTAAACGGTTTACACATTGAACCTTATATATGGGAAGAAAAACCTCCCGGTATGTATTTCTTCTTAGAAGTTTTCATGAGAAAGGCGTTATTATGTCCTACCTAAAACCTTTCCTCCTTTACCTGAGATATCCTTTACAAGTTCGCAGCGAGAGAGCAAGCGTACAGTCTGAGTAAGTCAAATGGAAAAATTCGGAAATGAAATTAAATGAAAAGAGAAGTGGGAGACAAAGAACAGCTCTTCAAACCCTCCCCTCATCCCCCTATTCTAGTGTTTGTTATTAATTATATAGCTTTGTTTTGGACATTTTGGAGTCTTAATAGGTTACTTCTAGAGATCGTGTACATCGCGATGGTTGGATAATAATCGCAGACTGTACATACTATAGCTTGATAGTTTTTCCTCTTGCTTTTCATGCTTAGGTTAACTAACTTGTACAGTAATGCCAGGACGCACTTTTTAAATTTATCGTTACACTGATTGGACAATTATTGCAGTGCTTATGTTTAAAAGCTGATTGGTCAATTTTTTTACGCTAAGGTCTGTCATTCCAAAAATGAACATAAGTATGACAATTAAGTGTATCTCAATTCTGATTGGTTGAATTTTGTAGAATTATGAGTAGATAGAATGACTATTTATATAGGTGTTTTTTTGTGGAAAAAGGGAGTTAGTATCAGTATTATTCAAGAAGAAAGAAGTTGTCATTACTGTTCGCCATTTCAAGGCTTATTCCAGCTATTTACCAAGGAATAAAGAATCCAGCTATATATATGTATATATATATATATATATATATATATATATATATATATATATATATATATATATATTCCTTTATCCTAAGGAAGCTCGTTGATCACACAACGGGAGAGAAATCGTTATCGAGCAGCTATAAATTCATTTCTGTTGGTAGACAAGACTTGGTCAATAGTAGTGAGACAGACAGATGAGATGAGCGAATCCAGTGGTGTGTCCCCAGTTAGTGCTTACATATACAGCTCTTCAAGTTCATTCACAAGTTTTGCAAAATCAGGGTCGTCACAAATGATCCTGTCTACAACCTGTTGTGTGAGACATTGATCAAGGAGCAGATGACCACAGACAGCACGCTGAACTGCCTTTCCTGACAAGATGTGGTGTACTGCCTTCTCACCATATATCGTTCCCAGGATTTCGGTTAGACAGATTCGGTTAGACGAGACTTTCCCGAAAGCAGTGCAATTCAACGAGCTCTCTCCCAAGAAGTGTGAGTGACGGTCGCAAGCCACGGAAGAGCTGAACATCACCCCCGTATCTTCGAGGCAGGGAGAAGAGTCTCATGCGGTAACGTCAGCCTTTCTCACCCGCCTTCGGATCAAGGATTGGAGCAGCCGTCCTCCGAAGTTCTTCTGGTGACCTCTTACGATAAGAGGCCCATTAGCTCGCTCAAGCCGAGTGTGGAGAAGTCATCTTCTCCCCCCCATTCCTTCGAAGTTCGTTCGGTGACCTCCTGAGGACAGGAGGCCCACATCTCGCAAACGCGAGTTCAAGAAGAGTAGCCCCACGCGCTCTGGGTTCTGTGGCTACCCCCCGTGAGTAATCAAGGTCACTAAGACCTCCCCCTAGTTACCCCACCTTACCCTCGAGTTTCAAAGGAAGTAAATCATTCATTACCCTCAATCTCCTATCAGAACTATTCCATAACCACGGTTATCTAACTAGTATTTGGAGTTTAAGTTCGTCTCATTTATGTACCTTTTTATATATATATTTATTGTTGTCCCCTTTTATTTCGTGTGTATTAAAAGTCTATTTTTGATATTGTGTTTATTGTATGCCTTGGTTACGTAGCTGCCGCTATCTACTTAAATCGCACTCTTTAGAAACAATAACAGCTGTCGCCTTCGATGGCCTACCTTAGAGCCTGTGTGCGCATATTCACGTACCCTTGGCCATACCACGATATATATATATATATAAATATATATATATATATATATATATATATATATATATTATATATATATATCTATATATATATATATATATATATATATATATATATATATATATATATATATATATATATATTGATCTCACTGGATCATACTCTCGATCGGATCAAATTGTGTATGTTAGTATAACTGAATGAATTGTTCAACTCTGGTTTTATCAATTTAAGTACATCATTATTTAATTTCTTATTATAAAAGCAAAAAAGGTCAGAAAATGCCCCATCTCGTAATGTTAAAACAATAAGTGATTCAGAATTGTATTTGGATCTCGATCTAGTCGAAAATCTAATAACTCTTTCCTAGCCTAAGCCTCACAAATTTCTATCAAAATCCGCTAATAACCTTTTGATATACAGGGTGTCTCATGAAAAAGCTAACCAAATTTTAAATGATTATAATTGAACAATTATTTGTAATTCTTAAATTGAGTAAATACGATTTTGTTCGATAAAGCTGAAGCTGCATTGATGATAGTGAAGCTAACAAAAATTACGTCTGTACAAGGCATAATTTTTAAATAGAAAATATAATAGGAGAAATTCCATTACACAACAAAATAATTTATTTCGAACCACTACTTACTTACCTCCACAGACTCTTAATTTTACTCCAAGCACAGGTGAGCTTTAGATTCTATTACCTGTACAACTTTTTGATTAAATGTGGATTTTCCTTGAGTAATTTTACTTTTTGCGTTATTCTTTTTTTTCAATTCCTTTACATTTGCAGATGGGTGATATCCACCTATCTTGAGATATCTCCACAAGAAGAAATAATTAGGTGTTAAATCCGGAAATCTTGAAGGGCCATTCAATTAAACAGATTCAATGAAGTTAAGATGATTAAAAATTTCTTTCAATCCATTTCTCCTTGCCATGTCTCCTGGATCAAAATCATGAATCCACCAAAGTCTCTTGAATCTATTGTGAAAGTGCGTCGAAGTTCCGGAATTACTTATGCACTAATCGAGTTCAGGTAGAAAGATACAGCCGTGTTATCGTAAACCAACGTACCGATAAGACAACCATAGTGCATAGTGTCGAACATCATGGCTGTTCACTTGTACATATATAAAAAAAGATGCCTCGTCACTAATCAAAAAATTGTCCAAAGAACGTGCTGGTTGATGGAGAAGCAATTTCGACAAATCTTTTTCTAGGAAAATCAGTCTCAAGGAGGTTGATGCATCATCCTATAAGGACGCCATTTCGAATCAAGTTTAAAAATACGAGTAAATGATAATTTTGACATTTGTATTAATTTTTTATAGCAGATTACACCTTGATTTTTAAAAAGTTGCCTCCTAACATCTTCAATAATTTATTCGGTTCTTACTCTGTTGCGTGGAGCAAAATGACCTTTATTTAAATATAGACCAGTACCTTCAGTTTTGTACTTCGGAACATTGTCCCAAAGACGTCACTTCCATCCAACTTGTGGCAATGAATATTCGTTGTTTTGTTAACTGCATTGTAAATAAAAGTAATAAGATATTGACTAATAAGTAAATTTTTTTTCATTAATTCCCTTCCCTTGGAAATACGTAACTTTGGTTAGCTTTACTAACATTAATACAGCTTCACCATTATTAAGGCAAACTTGATGAAAACTTTAAAATTTAGAAATAAGTAATTAATAAATAAAATCGCATTTGCATAATGCAAAAATTACGAATAATATTTCAATTTTAATCATTTACATTTTAGTTCGTTTTTTGATGGGACACCCTGTATCTCTACAAAAAACAAACAAACAATGCTAATCAGATAACCTAAGCCGGACCTGATTATTATATGTTATAATTATTAGTATTATGTGATAATAGTTTAAAGTACTCATTATAATATAAATTTCATATAGCATGTTTTTCACGGGTTACTGGAATAATGAATTCATTAAACCATTACTTTATCTGGCTTCAAAGAAATTCTTATAGCAAAATATAAACACTAAATATACAAGTTACTTCCATTTTACCATATAAATTTATTGTAGCAACAAGGTATAGCATTTTTACATTTGAATCACTTCCATTCGATAGCTCTGGTGAAGATCCCCATATTTCGTGTGTTGAATGTTGTTCTTTTTTATTAGAAATCTGTTACAGATGTCCTGCAAAATATTGGACATAAGTACAATGCCAAGAGAATTCCCTGCTACAAAACAATCCTGACAACTGAGAGCAAATTCATATCTACTCATTCAGTTAATCACAAAGCTTCAAGTCTCGCCACGCTCTGCAAAAACACGGTAGAATATGGAGCGCGTTTTGGACTTCCATTCCAAGGCTCTATATGCGGAAAATATCGTCTCTTTGTAATTTGCCAGTGCCTTTCATTTTTCACATATTGCACTCCCTTAGAGCCATACAAAATTGGGACAACACACGAATTAAGGGGTTGCAATAAAAAATAGACGTGTTGAGTTGTACCAAAGTTTTATTGGATTGGATTAATCCGTGCCAAAGTTTTTGAACAATATTTTAATGATTAAGCCCATTCACATGTCAATGGAGATGACAACTGTCACAGCTACTCTAATTGGTTGGGTGGGCAGGTCATAATTACTGGAATCTGTCATCTTTGAGGACGGGAACTGAGTTACGCTTACTGTCCAAAACAAACGCTACATAGATTTAATTATCAAGCTGCGTTCTGGACTAAAAGAGCTCCAAAACTACCATGAACGTTAGTACCATCACGATGGTGAAACCATCACACCACTAGAAAGAATGTAGAAGTTTCGCATGACATGTTCCCAGGATGTCTCTTTTCTCAATTAATCGACTTAAACTTGCCTGTGCGGTCGGCGTGACTTACAGTTGACGAATGCATTCTGTGAGGCTCCCTCAAAGGTTTGGTGTAGAAGATCCACCCGCGTACCACAAAAGCGATTAAGACATGAAGTTGTGACTTCGATTCCAAAAGAAATGCTCAAAAAACCATGGGAGAAGTTCTTCATTGCCTTCGAGAATATATGAAGGAAAATGAAGGAAACCTACTTCACAGTATTCTTAGGCCATCGTTTTAGTTATCTAGAACCCTCCCCTTCAAAATTGAAATTATTTATGAATATGTATAGATTTTCTGTGAACCCCCCAAATAAAATGTTATGAATGCTTTAAATATTTCAATAACCGGTGAAACGACCGCTTATTTAGTAGAGTTTTGAAATTGGACTGATACCGGCTTCTTCTTACTTTAGCCCGTATTTACGGCCATCAATTCAAGCCCTTTCGCGTGAAACAAAAGTGGAGATGTGTAAATATAGTAAATGAGTCGGACGATAGGGTGAACGTAGCGTCTAGTGAAGAAAGGGCTGGAGTTCCCCGCTGGAGTACAGAGTTCGATCCCAGGTTAGAGCGGACGCACAAAAATTGTGCGCTCGTTGGGAGCAACCGCCAATAATCGGTGCGCCAAGTCTCTCGCATGCGCGAAGGCAATGCCCTACCCATACGTCATTTCACACCAAATAAATCACAACGCATATCTATTTCAACTATTTCCTTCGCGCACAAACAACACATTACAAGTCTACAGAATCCAACGGAAGAGTTTCGAATCCACATTCCCCTGACGTTGTACTGGTTGGCTTTCCCTTGAGCCACGAACGGTTTCCATGTTCTCTGGCTGGTGGCAATGTAAAACACTATTGTTCCTTCTCCCATGCATCCTTCCCGATATAACGACAACCATCCTTTCATTATCTAGTTGTGGAACCACACAAAAAGGGACAAGTGACGGATGGGGGGAGCAGACATACACTTACACCAGAAGGACTTCATTCGTACCCTTACTGAATACCATTGGACATTGGACATAACAAGTGAGAAATATAGTAGAAGAGGGTTTTAGTAGGAGAAATAGTGGGGAAATAAGGAAAAAAATGATAGGAAAGCGAAAATGAAAGACAGATCCCTGGTGAAAGGGTATCACTGGCTTTCTTTGCGTTTTGGTTTTGTTTTTTTGATAGTATATGAATACACTATCTGGTAAATGCGCTGGGCATTCAAGCCTTTGTATTAATATATAATATCTCTACGTGGCTTTTGGAAGATTTTCATCTTCGATTCTGGGTGTTTCACACCTAGATTTGGATTTTTTTGTGTTGTTTTTGTTTTAGTTGTTTTTTGGCGATATTTCGCACAAAAATTTGGGAAAGTGTTTTTTAAATCAAATTAAGCAAGTGTTAATTCGGTGGCTAAACTCGTTTGACTTTATTCATGTTTTTCTGTGTTATGAATGGGGGTTATTTAGTTTTTAAGTGAACTTTGGGTCGACGTTAAAGTCATTCGGTAGTCTACTGCTTTTGAAACTAATTGGTCGTCTTAAGTTAGGTAAATTGTCAAAGTCGATGTGCTTCAGTACAAACTCGGGAGGGAGGTGCCGGTGCACCTTTTCCCAGATTTTGGTTGCTCTGTGGTGAAGCTCCACGTTTATGGGGGTCATCCCCAGTTCACCATGGAGATCACTCTGCCTTCTCCCTTCTCTCCTTCGGGCTCCCGTAATGATATATACTGCCCTATTCTGGACCCTTTGCAGTTTAAGGACTTGGGTCTTGGAAACTACGTTTATAGGGATCGGGGGGTACAGGAGTTTTGAGCGAATGCACGCATTATAGATTTTCAGTTTGTTGGAGGTACTCAGGTTTACGAATTTGAAAAAATCACCCTAGTCCCTCTGTGCATTCTGTGTAGTTTTTGCTACATGGCTCCTATACCCACCAGTCGTAATTTGTATTCCCAGAACCGTGCCCTCCGTGCGGTATGGGATGCGTGCACCCCCCCCACACGGATGTCTGCCAGAGTCCTTCGGAATAATGGAATTACACGGAACTTTTGGGCATTGGTGGATATCTTCCATCTTCTCTCGAAAGAGTTGATGTTTTCGATTTCCACTGCCGTACTTCGTGCCATGAAATTCGCATTCCGATAAGGCCCCGTACATATCATTGTTATATCTTCCGCAAATTGGACGTATAAGGAACTCTCAGTCAAGGGTTGGGGAAGGTCTATGGTGTAAATGTTATAGAGCAGGGGAGAGATGCACCCGCCTTGGGGCACCCCCGCCTAAAGTTCGAACTCAGGGCCGCTATAATCTTTTATACTCAGAAACGCTCTCCTCTCCATCACGTAGTCACAAAGAATCCTCTCAAGTATGGGATTGAGGCCTAGTTGTAGGATCTTATATTGTAGGCCTCTCCTCCATACCTTGTCAAAGGCCTTTTTGACATCGCGTAGCACCAGATTTGCATGGCGTTTTTCTGATTTTACTTTTGCCAACTTTTCGGTAATTACGGCTAGCGCCGTGTCTGTTCCTCGCTTCGCACGGAAGCCATGTTGTTGATTGTTATGAGAGTTGTTTCTCTCGAGGAACGTGTTTACCCTGTTGGCCAATATCTTCTCCAAGACTTTCCCTGAAAATTCTAGGAGAGATATGGGCCTGAAGTTAGCTGGACTGTCCGGTGGTTTACCGGCTTTTGGAATGAATATCATTTTCGCTACCTTCCAGTGGTCAGGGAAGTATCCCACGTTTAGGCATGCGTTCATGATATTCATGAGCCCCAATAGGATATTGGGCGGGGCTCGAATAAAATGCTCCTTCGTCAGTCCTGTACGCCCCGGTGCTCGCTGTCGGAAGGATTTTAAGGTCATAGAGAGTTCCTCGGCAGTAATTCTACCGCCGAGTCCCTCCATTTCCCTGTTCTGTGATACGCAATGGTGAGGGTGCGTTCTGTGTATTTGGTCATTCAGGTCGTTAATAATTTCGTCTTCGAAGTCCAAATCGAAGTCATCATTCTCTTCCGGGGAAATCTTAAATATAGATGCCCAAAAGAGTCTGAATTCCTCTTCGATTCTTTCCACGTCAGAAATTTCAGTGTCGTCACGTATAAGTTTAATAGTCTTTGCTGGCTGTCCGCCTTTTAGTCGTTTTACCGTCTGCCAGAATGTACGTGAGTCAGTTTCTACATTCAGTCCGTCAATCAAATTATTCCAGAGTACACTCTGTTGGTCCCTTATCAGAGTCATTAGTTCGTCGCGTATGAGTCGTGTTTGTCGGTGTGTGTTGATGTTGGGGCCAGTGAGGCTCACTTCATTGATCCGTTCCTTATATTCCCTCGCGAGGGTTTTCATTCTAGGGGTCCATGAGGGGGCAGGGAGAGTTTTATATTTAACTCGGGGGACGGCTTCCTTGTCGGCTTTTAATAGATTTTCATTTAATTTATCCAACTCCTCGTCAATTTCTTCAAGGGAGGCATCATTTAAGGGTTCTGGGTTATAACTTTCGAGGAGTTGATTATACTTATCCCAGTTGGCTCGAGCATAGCTCTTTCGCTCTGGGATAGGGATTTGAATAGGGGAGGTTGAGACTTTAATAAGGATAGCCTGGTGGTCGCTGGGAATAGGGAGGCCCGGCTCAATGAAGTAATTATAGGGGAACATATTGCTGGTTAGCACAATATCTGGTTTGGTGGCTGACCTGTGAGTGATATATGTGGGGAAGTCTGGTCCAATTCTAGTCATAATGTGTCTATCAATAAGTGTCTCGAGATTCCTGCCTGCTGGGTTGGTCGACGTATAACCGGAGGCAGCGCTTCTTGCATTGAGGTCACCGGCAAAGAGAACGGTTCTGCCGTGACCACATAACTGCAAGAAGTTTGGGAGGGGCAAATACCCTCTCCTTGGGGGTTGGTACCCCGTTGCCAGGACCAGGGGTCCCACTGCCGTACGGACCTCCACAGCAAGGTAAGATTCGTCGAGTCCACTTATTGATCTGAAATCAAGACCTCTTTTCACAGCTATGTCGCATCCGTCAAAACGTTCTCCGCTGTGATTTTTGGTCAAGACTTCGTAGGGAAAGATCTTTATCGGGTTAGCGTCGTTTATTCCATGTTCGGAAATAAATATAACGTCTGGGTCACTTTGTCTTAATACGTTTCCGTATAATATTTTTTTGTTTGTCCATCCGTCAGAGTTCAAATGTAAAATTTTTAGAGTCGTCATTTTGTAGTTTACTTAAGGGTTTTCGAGTGTAATATGATGTTTTAGGACTTTATTCTCTTACGAGTTTAGGTCCTTGTGGAGTGTTTGGGGGCGTTATGGTTTTTCCTGTACGTTTTTTCCTGTATTCGCCGTCGGTAAGGGTTATAAAGGAGTCCGGATTCAGTTTAATCAGGCCTTGGAGTAAAGCCTCCTCGACCTGTTTTTCACTGAGCTCGCCCGAGGTTTTATTCCCATTTGTATATTCCGGCTATTAAGCCTTCGGATACATCAAGGGCATCCATCTCCTTAGGAAAAGGGGACCTTTCGGCAGCGAATACCTTCAAGTTAATTTTTCTTGAATGGTATGCGTGCCTGGATTCCCTCTTACAAGAAGAGGACGATCTCGGGCGTCTCTGGGGCTGCGAGGTTTTTCGTGAGCGGGACGAACGTGCCCCTCCCTCGGCTCTCGCAACTCCAGTTTCCGTGCCTTCGTTATTCACCTTTGTGGGTGTGATTGCGTGGGTAGTTTTGTTTTGCTGAGTTTCTTTAGATTGTTTCAGTTCAGTGCGTCCTTTTGCAGCCTGGATCCTGGGGTCTCTGGAGGAAGCTGGGGTTGTGGCATTGCTGGTGGTTGGGAGCTTCTGACAACTAGTCTCGCACTGGGGTTTGAGACTAATTTTCAGAATCTCTTCTGACCGCGGGTTCGAGGGGAACCACATCTTCTCCATTCCATTATTAGTTAGCATCTTATTAAGCTCATCTGCAAAGCACCCCGGGGAGGAGAGATTCGCAATATGAGCATAATATATGCAACACATAATTTTTGTCGAGTTTTCATTTTCGAAGTGGAGAAATGTCGGATTCGCTTTTGACTCCGCTACCGCATCTTTGGCAACCTTGGCATAAGTGGTGTTGGCTTTCGTTTCCTCTTCAGTTTTTTTCTGTGTGGCTTTCTTTTTTAAGATCTGTTTCTTGATGGGGCAGGCCATGGATAGTGTCTCATATTACCCTGCGCAGTTTAGACACTTCATGGTGGTGCTTTTACAGCTCCTCCAGAAGTGGTTGTCCGATGCACAGATGGAACATAAGGTGGCATTCCCTTTGGGGCAGTTGGCTGTAGTGTGCTTCTCATACTTGTAGCATTTGAAGCACATTTGGAGGTCAATAAACTCCTCACGTTCGACCTGCTCGGGGCAGATCCGAACGTTAAAGAGGAGCATACCGCACTCCGTAGCCTTAACCGCCATTGCCGAATCAGTAAACACAATCTTGAAAACGTGCGTGTAATCCTTAAATTTAAGGATTTCCGCTATTTTAGCCCAGGGGTGTTTTTTTTAAACCTCAGCATGAATTTCCTGGATGCTGTGGCTGCCGACCCAAGGATCGAGGCGTCGAAGAATAATGCTGCGGTAGGTTTTAATCTGTGGAGGCGTGTTGGGTCTGAGATTGATCTTTTTTAGGGATTCTGCCGCTTTTTGAGAGATGAGGACCTCGCAGTCACTCTCCTTTTCGCAGATAGCCAAGTATCCATTGTGCGTATCTATAAGTCGTACTAGGGTTACCCCTAGTTCCCCGTGAGATCTGGCTTGGGGCCATCGGAGAGAGTCCTCAGCGGTATCCGCCGAGTCTCCCTCATTTAAACCTCCATTTCCGCATGGGAACTGGAGAGATAAAAAGTATGCGAAGACTCAGGGTGTGTGGCTGTGTTTGTGTGGGTGTGTATGTGATATTTATCACCAGTGAGAAAGAATAGGTCAAAAAAGGAGTAGTCCCTGTCCAAAATAAAACAACCCGATCAAAATGGCACTTTACCTTGGGTGCAGGCGCTTCTCGAAGGCCTGCAGGTCTCCGGTCTACCACAAAGGGAGTCCGGTGTGGAAAGAGGAGGGGGAGGGCGGAAGCAAGCTCACCCTCGCTACCGGCGCACGAAGCGAGTAAAATTTCACTTATTACTTGTAAAAACGCAATGTCACTTTCGAACGTAAGCTGAATCTGTATTCCTGAACGAGCAATCACTAAACGCGCGTAACAACAAAATTCACCAATAATATGCGAAGTACAACTTAAGGTTGGCTTTACCAGGTCACACGTGAGAAGAGCAAGACTAACTCAGGCAAGCAAAGCAGTTACTGAATACCACAATTTATCGCCATAGTTAAAAAACGGTTAACTGCAGATTAATGGAATTTTAAGCCATTGGGAGGGATGAATTAATAGACAGACGCATATTTTAAATAAGTTTGATACACAAATAAAGTAGATGAAATATAGGAGTATTTGTACTTTTACGAAAATTCTTAACAAAAAGTATTCAAAAGATATTTTCACATCCATATTTTTAATTTATGGGCTTTATATTATGATGCAGTTTCCAAGCAACATAATATGTTTTGTGGTCTTTTTTATAAATCGACTAGTCAGAAATAGTTTAGAAAGTTCTAACACCCCTTTCTTTGACATCTAAAACTCGAGTCTTATTCTATGACCATTTATCACAGTGAACAGTCTTCCGACATCAAACACGAATAATTAGCAAATTAGAATCTAAAATTAGTTACAAGAAGATTTTTGAAGAAATAAATGTTTATAAATCTAAAAATAAATTCTGTAATAAGAAGGTTTAAGGATTTGGGGACATCTGCAAATCTCCCTCGTTCGGATCATCGTCGTAAAATTCCAGGGGGCAGGTTTTGGCGGAAGTTTATTAGATGTGTTAAAAATAAGCCAAGGGGAGTAGAAGGGAGATAAACAATCAGCTAGGATAGGAACGCGTCGATGTTAGTTTGAACGCAGTCTTCAATCTGTTACATAAAGCGGAAATACATAAACGTAGTTCGAGGAAGACACCTTTATTGAAAGTCCGTCTGAATTACACCAACGATCACTTGGGGAAAGATTTAAATATTTTGAAGCCATGTACTATGTTTGGTTAGGTGAAATGCAGAATGAGTTGCTCAGTACAAATGCTGTCAGGTATGTTTGGCATAAAATTGGCGAAGCTGGTTTAAAAAAACACACACTCTTCTCACAGTAAAATAGGGAAGTAGATCCATTTTATTATGGGTCAGTTTCTGTGCAAAATGCGTTGGTGAACTTTATCGAATCAACGTAAAAATGAATAAAAAAATAATACAGAAAGATTATTGGAAATGATCTGGAGTGATGCTTGCGAGCTTGGTACAGGAAGAAAATGAGTCTTTCACTACGCCAACGACCCAAATACACACACATCGAAATCTGTTTCTTCCTGGTTGTATGAAGCTAAAATAATCGTTTAGGATTGGTCATCACAGTCGCCAGACCTCGATCCGATAAAACATTTATGGCACGAAATGAAAGTCCGCGTCCATTTAAGACACTCTAAAAACCAATATATTGGAGAAGATTTGCAAAGAGGATTGGGAACAAAATCCATCCGAAAATTCTTTGAACCAAGTAAAAGAGTATAATAATCGTTTTAGTCATGTTAGCAAGCAAAAGAGCTATACTCTTGATTAATAGTTAACAAATTGTATAGGGTCTTACTACTTTTTTCTAAAAAAGTTTCCTGCAAAGTATTACTATTCTTTATTCTTCTATCAAACCTTTTGAAAGCTTGTTGTGCCTGGATCTATTAATACACTCGTTTCAATATATTCCCATTTATTTACCCTGCAATAAATGGTCGATGAACTATGGTTAAAAATTGTGGTATTAGGTAGGGGTATGAATACTTTTTGGAACAAGTGCAGGAAGAACGTAAGTTCGTTGGCGGAGGAGTTTTCCATATTTATAGTTATAATTTAACCAATGGTGGGAACTAATACATCTTTACCCCCATCATTCATGGGAGTACCAAACCTATAGTTGAGTTTGGTATCCAAACGACTGGTTGGTTAATAACAGCCACTGCGAAGTCGATCTGAATATGACACCCATCTAGTGACTAAACACACAATGTGGTTTATCTTTGCCCATCTAGGATTTGGTGTCTTCAATCAGCCTTCGAAGGACATGTGTCACTTCCATTGATATAAGGTTCATTAAGGGTGCATCACAAATGCATTATATATATATATATATATATATATATATATATATATATATATATATATATTATATATATATATACATAAATACATATATAGCTGCATACTGTGTGTATATTGTTATGATCTTATTTGTTCCAAGTTATCTCGGAGCTTTTTAAGTTTGATTGGAATTCTGAAATTTGGATTTAAGCCTCATCTTAAAACTCCGAAAGGGATCTTCTCATCTTGCTAATTTGGTCCTTAATCAAAAGACAAACTTTTCTTCGCTTTCTTTTATAAAAGGATCAGGAGTTTTCTAAAGTTCATGAAAAAGTTGCACATATATTTGAATAGCTTAATTTAAAAACCTTTTGTCAAAGCAAGATATTTTATATAGCCGTAAATTGAGAAAGGAGTTTCTAAATACAAAATCCGCGAGATCTCCGGAAAAGGGAGATTTCTTCTAATGGTTCGCTATGGTTTTCTCTACTGAACTCGGAGAGAGCTGTCAAAATTTCAATTTATCTACAAAAGATTAGATTTCGATGGAAATTAACGTGTACCATTCACAACATATATATGTTTGCATAAAGATCCAACCACATTCTTCCCTTCATATTTCATTAATAATTGGTATGAGACTGTTTACCTCTCTCATCTTGAGGCAAATTTTGAGGGCGCGGCTACATAGAAAGTAGAAGTAAGAAAACAAACAAGAAGTATGCTTAAGTGCCCCAGCAGTGCGCGTCTCCTTCAGTGACCCAATGGTGCAGTCGATACTGTAAAATTAAAAAAAGTATGGCAGAGTTATAAAGAAGTAAGGAAACCTCAAAAACATTACAGATCACTCGAATAGATTTCGTTCAACTTGTATACCTGTTTTCATACACGTTTTGCCAATAACTTTGTTCTAACGCGATGAAGTACGTATAATTTTGTCTAACCTATTTTTAAACTTATCGACGCTTGTACTTTTTACATTTTCATGATTTCGATTCTATGCGTTGATTATCGGATATGAAAAATAATTTCCACACACGTTGGATTTTCGTTAATTGTGAATAGCTTTCTGTAATCCAGACGGCCAATGCCGTTTGAAATTCTGTAAACGGAGATTAGTTGCCATCGTATTCCTCTTGTCTCTAATGCAAACAAGTTGAGGTCTGCCGGCCTTGTTTTGTAACCTTTGTGCCTGATTGATGGTAATAAACTTTGCTGCCCTATCCACCACCTTTCTCAGCCACTGCACGTATTTCCTGAAGGAAAATAGCCATAGCTGTGCACAGTTATTCCAGGTGTATTCGTACAAGTGAGTTATATAATGAAAGAGGATCTCTTGACTTCGGAAGTGAAACTGTCGTTTGATATAACCCAATACTTTCATTACCTTCTTTTATACCTCTTTACATGGTTTAAAAAATTCAAATAACCTTTGACGAGTCCACTTAGATATTTCTCTTTCTTTGTTTCAGCAACTTACAGTCTGGTAGTGTGCACTCATCTCTTTGAGTTTGTATCCAATATACATCGCCCTCTCCCCCACTTATCTTTATTAAACGAATCATTTGCCTTTTATTACCATTGGAGTTTAACCATCTCTCCGAAATTTGACATGTTGGCTCCTAGTTTAGCATCGTCTGAAAACTTAGAGATAGTACTATGAATCTTACAGCGACATCATTAATATATACAAGTAAAAGCCATGGACTAAGCACCGAGCCCTATGGCACTCCATTGGCTATTGGGGCGTTATGATGCCTATCCATTAACAACTACTCTTTGTTTTCGTTTTTTCTGCCATTCTTATATCCTTTCTAAGGTCCATAAAAACAATGTCCACTGCTATGTTCAACTTAGAATGTAAATATATTGATATAAAACTATAGCAGTTTCGTTAAACTTACTTTGTGTTTCCTAAACTCATGCTGTGATTCGTTTATCAATTTGTTCCTCAAGGTTTTTGGACATTTCTATCAGAAATTATTGACTCTAAAACGAAGAAAACAAAAGCCTGCTCCCAGCACCAGGACCAAGTCGTAGTTACCACACTCGTCACACTTTTAGCATATGTACCTGACACGAGAATTGTCCAGGCTAAGAGATCCAGCTAAAAGGTAGCGTAGAGTCTGAAGATATTTGGCGCGTCCTGTTAGATGGTAGGGATTACAAAGCTAGACTACGAAGAGGTCACGGCGGGTAATCTCTCGAAACGAAACGTATATTGGAACCCAATCGCCCATAACTACAGAACCAGATCCTTGCTTGGAAGAAGAAGGGGTAGCATAAAAGCTAACTCTTTCTTTAAACTTTGAGCCATTTTTGTACATCAGGACGAACTAGTGTGACTGGAGGCTAGTTATAAGACATTGGAACGCAGTACTCCAGCTGTTGTAGAATAATGAGAGCAGAAACATGACGAAAAATATTCAAAAGTGGTATCAATGAGTTAGCATCTTGGTCAGAAACATGACGCCAATGGCTCGTAGGTCACTCTGAACTCTCGAAGGAGTTTACAATTCATGAACTTGGAAGATTTTGGACTTAATTGCCTTCTCTGTTTAACATAGGCACAGTCTAGGTCCGTCGGGAACAAAATGATAACTAAAGCTAAATGGGAGAGATGCTGAAAGTCACTCGGATAAGTACACTATGCACGATTTAAATTCGGCGACAACTATCCTAAGTCGACAAGAAAGCTTTTTATTGTGTATATTCTAAACGTAGTCGTTCGGTTGTTGATGAATAAATCTTTCTGTCATACTGAAGTATTAACTGAAAAAAATGAGCGGTAAGAAAAAAGTGTGACATTTACTATCACCATCCCACGTATAAGCGTCACATGATTGAAAATATCAATGACGTGAGTACAAAACATGCTCAGAGTGCGAATATGCGCCTCCAAGGTGAGACGTCGATCGAATAAAAAAACATATGAATTGGTATTAGTCCATAATATTGAGGCCATTCAAATTTAAGAAATGGTCCAGGTCAAGGTGATTTCCGCGACGGCGGCAGAAATGCAATAGTTTGGACTTGACCAAAGTACACCAAACCAATGTGATTTCCCCTGTAGAAAGACGCTGGTCATAATCTCTTGGAGTCGGCTCTCCATGCTAGATAGGTGAAACCACCACTAAAGTGATCACCAGGTCGTATGGATAGAGTGTAGCGAGAACTTCTTCCTTTAGTACCGTAAGGAAACCAGTGGGGCTCATGTCAAAAGGAGCGGCACGGAAAAGAATTCACTGCAGGACACTCTCCTCTTATATTACGGGACTGGATAACGTTAATTCTATCTGGCCGCACAAAATTGGGGGGCGTCTCAAAGCTCACGTGTAATGGACAGTCTTATGACAACTTTTCTACACGGAAGAGTATACACCTTCTTCAGAGAGTCACCGACCACCTCTCATTCAAATTCCGTGTGTGCGTCAGGAAAGCACATGAAGACAATATAGACAAATGAAGCACTTCTAGTGCACATGAGCCTGAATTCTTCTACATTGAGGACACCAATATCTATCCCATCAACCACTTTCACTAGGAAAAGGCATCATCGAAAACATCAGAACCCTTCGTGGCTCAATGGAAACCAACCCCTACATCGTCAGGGGAGGGTGGATTTCCTGTCGCGAAAATTGTTCGAAAATATTTATTGGAAATGGAATTATTCAATTGTAAAATTGTTCGAATTGGCAACTATTTGAAATTAAAGATATTCAAAACTTCCATATAAATAAAACAGTTGTCACAAATTGTGCGAATTGACAACCATTTGAAATGAAAGATATTCCAAACTTCACTATAAATAAAACAGTTGTTACAAATTGTGCGAATTGTAAACTATTAGAAATGAAAGATATTTGAAACTTTAAGGTAAATAAAATAGTAGTACATGGAACCCTTTAAAGATGGCCGAATTTATTACAAGTGAAAAGAGCAGACCTACGATGGGCGGTCAATAGGTTTTGCGAATCGGTAGGGCAAAACAGAGAAAGGGAGATGGCTGTTTGTGGGGGTGTTAGAACAAGTTATGACAAGTCAGGACCTACAGCCGCACGCTCCTGCCTCGTCTATTCAAAAAGCAGTAGCTGATCGCAGATCGTCAGTCACAATTTTTTCAACAATGGAGAAAGTTGAACACCGCGCAGTGATCAAATCTTTTGACCAAGTAAGGCAAGAATGCAAAAAGAGATCCATGAACGCATGGTTTCAGTGTACACCGACACCGCCCCTTCCTATGCAACCATTGCTCGCTGGAATAGGGAGTCTCGCCATGGTCGTGAGTCGCTTGAAGATGACCCCGGTCCAGGACGGCTGTCAGACGTGACCAACGAGGAAAATGTGGCCCGTGTGGAGAGGATGATCCTCGAAAATTGACGGATGAAGTTCGAAGAAATCGGTTGAGAAATTTTAATATCACATGGAAGTGTTATCAACATCCTCCACGACAATTTGGCCATGACCAAGGTCTCTGCTTGTTAGGTCTCTAGAAACCTCACGCCCCATGATCGACTTCAACGTCGTCAAAGTTTGGAGGAGCTGCTGCTCCTGTACAACCAAGACCCGACGGGATTCGAGTCACGCATAGTGACAGGTGATGAAACGTGGGTCCATCACTGGGATCCCCCAGCGACTACTTTTTATTCCGCCAGCTCAAGGCTGCACTACGTGGACGCCGGTTTGGGGACGATGAAGATGTCCAGCTCGCCGTCCAGGAGTGGATTGAACAGCAGTCGGGAATTCGAAGCCTCAGGGACAAGTGGCGCAAGTGCATTGAAGTCGAGGGTAGTTACTTTGAAAAATAATAAAACACTTTTCCTCATATCTCGTTTCCTTATATCCAAATTGCAAAACTTATTGACCGCCCCTCGTATGTTCACAATTGATAGTTTTACCTGTTTGTCAAAGATAAGCAGGTAGATAACAAAATATATTGGAAGTGTAATAAGTTTGCTTCATATTATAAATATCGAGCAATCACTATTGATGCTGAAGTGATAAAAGTTTCTCGTGAGCATAATCATGCAGGTAATGCGGTAAATTTACAAGTGCGTAAATTATGAATAGAATTAAGCAAGATGCGCAAGAAACCCGTGATTCTCTTCAATATGTTATCTCTAATGCTGCTTGCAATTATATGAAAGCGCAGCTCAAGCTTTACCAGCATTAAATTCTATAAAAAGGACTTTTCAAAATGTAAGACCAAAGGAGAGAGTAGGTTTAACTAATCCCACCTATCAGAGAGAAATTATATCATTATTTTCAATGATGAGCAAACAAAAACTAACAAAGGTGTTCGATTTTTGCTATATGATTCAGGCCATTGTGACGACAGGTTTCTAATTTTTTTAACTCAGAATAACTTAGACTTACCTGCATCATGCCAACATTTACATGTGGATGTGACTTTTAAAACTGTACCTAAATTATTTGAACAATTGTATTCAATACATGGTGTCATAAATAACTTCACTATTCCGTTAGTGTATGTCTTGCTCCCAGATAGGAAGGCTGACGCCTACATAAAAATGTTTGCCGAAATTAAGTCTCATGTGAATTTAAATGTTAGGTCAATAACGTCAGATTTTGAGCTGGCATCTATAACTGGTGTCAAAAAAGAACTCAGCACAGCCGCACATTTTGGATGTCTTTTTCACGCATGTGGTCTTGATTTGAGAGTCAAAAATGATTTACCCATAACTAATAACGCAGTGGAAGGGTTGTATCGTAGGATGCATCCTTTTTTGATCACTCCACACCAGATACCACTTTTATGTAGGAGAATGCCCCTTTTTCATCTTTCTACACACAAACCGCTGTTGTAGTGGTATTCTTTGTGGTCGTGATATACTTCTTTGATGAAGTAGGCTTTGTTCTAAGAGTGCTAAGAGTGCTAATATTGTTATTTTAAAGAAAAGCCGTTGGAAACACGCAAGGATATAGAGAAACGCATAAGAATTCCCCAAATAAACTTATATTTTAACTTTAACAATTTACTACACAAAAATTAACCATTAACCACAGCAATAATCAGAATATTATAATACACAATGATTAATTTAATTAGTTTGATCCTCTTAAACTGGTCAATTTCGCTACACACTTCAATATATAAGATTTAGGCTTATGGAATCTACTGGAGTTTAAATAACTCAGGAATGTTATTGTCTCCACAACGCGTGCCGACCGGCCAGATGTAGGTGGGCGGGATCACGAGGTACTTTTGAAGAGGGTAGCAGATGGGGGTCCACACGGTATTTAGAGGGGGGGGGGGGGTTCAAGGAGGAGAACATAACGGTGCTTTAGGCGGCACCAAGGTAGGCGTGGTCTCTCTGGCGAAAGTAAGTAGAATTTGGTTCATAAACCAAGTTATTTTAGAGTTCCGTGTGACCACCGAGTAACGAGCTCGAGGGGGAGCTTTTCTCCTTCGTTACTTAATTCCTCATGGGCGAGGACTGTACTCTGTACTCGAGGAGGGTCTTCTTCAAGGGCGAGGATCGAGAAGGGGGGGTTTCTCTGGCAAGAATAAGTTGAACTTGAATAAGTTAACTTAAAGGTCGGTTTGGTAACCAGGAACTAGCTCGAGGAGGAGCTTCTTCTTAGTTCCAGTCTTCCTCAAGGGTGAGGATAGAGGAGGGGGATTTCTCTGACGAGAATAAGTTGAACTTGGCTCCTCAACCAAGTTAACTTAGGAGTTTGGTGTGGCCACCGAGTAACGGGCTCGAGGGGGAGCCTTTTCCTTCTTCTTTTCTTAATTTCTCAAGGACGAGGAATACTCCTGGTGTTTAATATGCACCAGGATATGAGGAGTCTCTCTGACGAAAGTAAGTTGAACTTGAACAAGTTAACTTAACGTTCGGTTTTATAACCAGGGACTAGCTCGAGGATGAGCTGCTTCTTAGCCCCTTAAGGTAGGTAGCCCTGCCTCTCTTGCAGGGTACTTCTTGGTCTGGCGAGCCAAGTAATCTACCTGTCCAGTCTAGGTAGCCCAGGGTCCTAATCCGAAGACTTCGTCACCTGGAGACTGACCTATTCTACCAATCCAGTCTTGGTAGCCCGATCTTAATCCGGGGACTTCGTCACCTGGAGACTGACGGATTCTACCTCGATTTTCCTCAGTGTTTCTTATTTATACCTCATCACTCCACTGGGGAAGGGGTAAGAGGGGGGGGAGGCTTGAGGATGGGCCCAGGAGGGTTCTTATGCCAAACGGTTTTCCTTACCAAGTCTTACATTGGCTCTTCGTTAGCCTTCGAACTTGGAAGAAACGCGTCTCCAATTTCTTCTTTGAAGTGAAATTCAATATCGCTCTCTTATGGAAGATCTTGCATTTTACAACCTTTCGACTTTACATAGCGACGAGTGGCAAGGCTCTGAGGATACGCGCTTGACCTGACGGTGCCGGGGCCGGATGTCTTTGCGGTAATCGCCTCGTTACTCCACTGCGAGAGAACGGGGGAGTGACGATTCACATACAGGTTGCACAGGATTTTTTTTACAACAGGTGTCATCTAATCATCTCACAATTTTGAAATTTTAGAAGCCCTTAAAAGAGAACAGGACTTACAAGAAATTAATATAGCAAAGGTAATTTCAGGATGCGAAAAGAAAGAGTTGAAAGAAATATCGGGAAGTAAACGAAAGACTTAAAAATTAGTGTCATTCTTTAACAAATATGTTTCAGCCGTTGTTTACTTGCACGCTATAGCTTATAATTTAAGTTTATTAGAACGATAATTTAAACTTTTTAATGATATGTGAATAAAAATTACCTAATTAACTGCTTTAATATTTTGTAATTGTTTCGGAATAAACTGTTTTAATATTTTGTAATTTTTTCTGAATAAAGTATTCTGCATTTCGAACAACTTTCATTTCGAATAGTTGCTAATTCGAACAATTTTCGTTCGAACAATTTTACAATCGAATAATTTCATTTCGAATAAATATTTTCGAACAATTTTAAGTAAATCGGTGGATTCGAACCCAAATCGTCGGGTTGTCTAAGCGCGATAGATGGGATGGAAATAGACAGGCGTTGCGATTGGTTAGATGAGCAATGCCAAAGGTAAAGATAGACGCGACGCACCGATATTAGTGGTTGCTTCTAACGAGCGAACAATTTTTTGCGCAGATAGTGTAGAACCTGACATTATGTGTTGTAGCTTGGCACCCTTCGAGCATTGTGCTGTGAAATATACGTTGGATATGTAACAGCAATCCATTGCAGAGGACCTGAAATGTAAAAATGCTATATATTTTTTCTGCCACAAGATTTTTAAGACAAAAATAACTTTTAAAATATTTTGCAGCTGTGTAAACCTTATTTTTGTGTCTCTATTTTTTTAAACAATAATAAAAAAAAATTCCGTTAAAATTTTCTCACTAACTTTCATGTTTGATGAAGCAATTTCCCAAGTGACACTAAAGATATGTTGAATAAAGAGAGGAAAAACGGAAAAAATATATAAATTAAAACTAGTAATGTTTTGACACTACTAATTTGAATATTTAAAAAATATTCAAAACTTTAAAGAATTAATACAGTGCATAGAAATAACCACCAGAACCTTAATCTTTAATGATAATGCCGTAACAGATTAACTGTTGTTATTTTGACAACATGGATACCTTAATAAATATATTGAAATTTATTTCTTCTAAAATATTACTTGTCACAAGTTTTGCGTATTATTAAAAAAATAATTGTAGAATGGTTCATTGGAATTAATGCAGACCAGAGAAAATATTCGTCAGCTCAGATTTAGGACGTAAGGAAGTGACATCTTCATTAAGGGATTGTTATGCAACATTTAACGTAGCTCTAAATGCAACGACATGAGCTCGCTACACTCTATGCCTCCCTTCCACTTTCACAAATCTGCCATCCGCAGCCTCCTGACCTCCCGCTGAAGAAGGATACACCTCATTTACTACCATCGCGTGCTACCTTTTCTTCTCTTTTCTGCGTCTTTGCATTTTCTTGTCTCGTTCGTCTTGGCGCTAATTACGAAGCTTCCGCGGTTTCGCTCAACCTAAAAGACGCCTCAAAGGAAGCGACGAATTTCGAATGAATGACGACTTCAATCTTTTCGAAGTCGTGGCCCGTAATGAAATAGTTTGAAGTTACCATAATTAGGGGTCTCTTTTACGCTTTATTTTGACTCCATCATTTTGAAAACTTAATTCTCACATGGATTTGACATATTTAGTATTGGAATTGCTATAGAAGAACAATACGGATTGCCTAAATTCTTTAGAATTTTGTGAGGGCTCCTTCCCCAATTATTTACCTAAAGGAGAATTTAATGAAAGTTATAAGAAAAGGGAGACTGGCTAATATTAAAAAAAAATCCTTCATTATTTTATTGTTTAATCTTTTGAATAAATAAAAATAATTATGCTATTTTATATTTTAAATTAATATACCACCATTACAATGGATATTTTGGTTATTCAAGAATGTTATCATAGAAATTCAGCCTTACCTTCAGTAACTTTAATTTTACGATGTACTTTTCTTCATTATTCTTGTTCTTTTACCTATCTTTAAACTGTAATAACAACTCACTCAAGGACCCTATAATTATAATGTTCTATTAGTTGGTTAACCATATTTCAGTTATTTTAAACAACTACCATGTTTATCTCAGTTGAAATTTCCCCCATATTAAATCATTCGATTCCTGTCCTTCTCTCAAGTTGGTAAGTGTTCATTCATTTATTTTATTTTAATTTTTAATTTTTCTTGTTTTCTCAGTTTGTTTTATAATTTTGCAGTATTTTTCTTTGTGAGTTCGCATTGTCCTCTCTCGGTAATTATTGCATTGTTTTCTTGAAAGTTTTACTAAACTCTAAATTTATTCATTATTACATTGTCGCATTATTTTCTCTCAAATTCAACAAACTTTAAACTTATTGTCAGTCATTAATACATATATCTCTTTATGTGTTCTAAGCTTGCTTGATTTCATATTGTTTTACTCCATTATAAGGTGAAGATGAATATAACTAATGTTCGAAACATTCCGAATTATATATGTTCCGAATACTGGTTCTGGCTTTAACCTACACACTAAAATCGAGGTTTGTCGAAGGATGTTCCAATTTCTACATTTATATATATATATATATATATATATATATATATATATATATATATATATATATGGGTTGTGGAAGGTGGCTCAATCGATGACCATCGTGGTTCTGATATAGAGGTTGCAATAGTTTCCCGATTTTCTTCGTTTCTAAAAATCCCATTTTCTTTCTTAAGCTTTGAATCGTTCACGTAATATGTTCTTTAGAGTTTTACCGGGTTGTGATATCAGTTTTCCTTTCCTTGGGCTATTATTATTAAATATTTTTGGATCCATGTGCTATGTATGGGCAGATGAAATTAAATTGGAGTTGTTTGGCACAAATAATGTCAAGTATGTTTGGCGTAAAAATGTTAGAGCTGGTTTTCCAAAATCACTCTTCTCACAGGAAAACATGAATTTGAAATCATCTTATTATGGAACAGTTTCTGTGCAACAGGCGTTGGTGCACTTTATCGAATCAACGTAAAGATGAATAATAACTACTACAAAAAGATTATTAAAAATTATTTGGACTGATGCGTGCAAGCTTCTCCTTGGAACTAAATGGGTATTTCAACACGACAACGACCCTAAACACACACACATCGACATCTGTCTCTTCCTGGTTGTATGAAGCTAAAATAATCGTTTTGGATTGGCCATCACAGTCGCCAGACTTCGACCCGATAAAAAATTTATGGCACGGAATCAAAGTCTGCGTCCTTTTAAGACACCCTAAAAACAACAATGAATTGGAGAAGATTTGCAAAGACGAGTGGGAAAACAAGGTCTGCTGACCACAAAGTCACCTGATTTCACTTATTCTGATTTATAACCTTACGACCTTCAAAGCTTTCAATAATTCCAGGATCAACTTTGGAAAGACATTAGCAATTTTATGATTGAAAGAGAATGTAAAACAACCACAAGGGTTTCAAATTTTGTTAGAATCGGCTGAATAGCAATGATGTTATTGCCAAAACAAAATAATTCCCGAGTTGACCATGGAGAGACTTTAACAATTATATCATTAGAAAGAAAATGTAAAACAACAAAGGGGTGTCAAATATGGTTAGAATCGGCCAAAAAGTTACAATGTTATTCCAAAAAATAAAAAACAAAACGTGGAACGCCGATATAGTGAGGTGTGAGTGCCCCGCGACTAGACTTGCTAGCGACTAAAAATGCATCCGAAGATTCTTTGAACTAAGTAAAAAAGTATAATAATCGTTTGAGCTGTGTTGGTAATTATTATTAATTGTGTTATTAATTATTAATTTTTTTCTTAAAAGAATTCGTCCAAAAGTGTTACTATTCTATATTATTCTATCAAACTTGTTGAAAGCTTGCTGTGCCTTGGTCTATTTATACACTGGTTTCAATATATTCCCATTTATTTACCCTGCAATAAATGGGCGATGAACTATGTTTAAAAATTGTGGTATTAGGTAGGGGTATGAATACCTTCTGGAACAAGTGCAGGAAGAACGTAAATTCGTTGGCGGAGGAGTTTTCCACATTTATAGTTATAATTTAACCGATGGTGGGAACTAATACATCTTTACCCCCATCATTCATGGGAGTACCAAACCTATAGTTGAGTTTGGTATCCAAAAGACTGGTTGGTTAATAACAGCCACTGCGAAGTCGATCCGAATATGACACCCATCTAGTGACCAAACACACAATGTGGTTTAGCTTTGCAATTCAGGATTTAGTATCTTCACTCGGCTAGGTTGATATATATTGATATAAGATACATTAAGGGTGCATTAAAAATTTATCATATATATATATATATATATATATATATATATATATATATATGTTAATAAAACCACTGTTTAGGAGCGTAGTATTTATTATCTCGAGGCCAGTTTCGGCATGGAGTTTATCATGCCAGCCTCAGTCGAACACTAAGAATACATGCAGTCCCACCAAGCGTACAATGTATATATATATATATATATATATATATATATATATATATATATAGTTTAGAGAGATCCAATTGGAGTTCCTAATAAGGAGGTGTGAATTTAAATTCATTAAGGAAATCTTTTGAGATTAGATCTTTGACGTAGGGGCTGCATTTGAATTGCCCATCCGAAAGGTTAAAGTTGGGGATTTCATCTATAAGGTTGGATTCAATGACCTTTCTTTTTCGGAAATCCTTACACGGATAGATTAGTTTAGCCTGTGACAAGTCTATCGGGTAGAAAAAGTTATTGGTGTATGTGAAAAGACTAGAGGCTATGTTTCCCCGTCTAACGTCTCCTCTGTGTTCGTACATTGTCTTATCCGATTTCTTCCTGTTTCGCGCGTCCCCCTTTTGGGGACTTCTGGCAACCCGCTTTCACCAAAGCAGTATAAATACTTCGGGAAAATTTTGACAAATTATTACCATACAGCCTTATCCTGGTTAGCAGCCACGTACAGTCTCATACGCCCTGCCCCGTCTCTCAGCGCCTTCCAGCTACGAACGCGACGTGTTACTTCCCTACCCGGCCTTGTTCGTACCTAAGGCCAGAGTTTTAGCCCGACAGACAATAGACACGGACAGGTATCTATCACTCAAGGAATCGACTTCGTTCTCGTCTGGAGTACTCCCTCGCTAATTTATCAGCGAGGTTAAAGAAGAAGAAATTTTGAAAGTGGAACTTTGCAGTGCCCCGCTTCCTCGTCGTCTCCCAAAGCCTCTGGTCAAATTAGGCTTTACGTGAGGTTCCCCGTTCTTTGCACTCTTTCCCCTTTCCCTGGAAGCAATCACCGTACATCCTCTCTCGGACTCTCGTGTCCCCGACGAGTCATGTGTATCCCCCCCCCCTCGTTTGGTACCCCAGGTCTTATCATATTTATTGTCATTTATTTACTTTTGCTAATAATATTTTCTTTGTATATAGTAAAGTTATTTTTCTACAATCAGTTTCTCTAAACCCAGAACCGCTAAGTATTGATTATTTAGGCCAACCGCACTCGACTTTGATTATTTAACCTTCCCACTGGGATATATATCCCAATCTTTGACGTGCTCCCTTCCCGCATCACCGCAGAGTCAATCCTCGGCTAGCATCGACATTCGACTCTACGACAAAACATTATATAATTATGGTGTCAGGTGTAGGATCACCCTACGACATACATATATATACCTGTGTGTATTTTAATATTAGCTTATTTGTTCCAAGTTATCTCGGAGCCTTTTAAGTTTGATTGGAATTCTGAAATTTGGCTTTAAGCCTCATCTTAAAACTTCGAAAGGGATCTTCTCATCTTGCTAATTTGGTCCTTAATCAAAAGACAAACTTTTCTTCGATTTCTTTTATAAAAGGATCAGGAATTTTCTAAAGTTCATGCCAAAGTTGCACATATATTTAAATGGCTTAATTTAAAAATATTTTGTCATAGCGAGATATTTATATAGCGGTAAATTGAGAAAGGAGTTTCTAAGTACAAAATCCATCCACGATATCTTTGGAAGAGAGATTTATTACATTGGTTCGCTATGGTTTTCTCTACTCGACTTGGAGGAAGCTTTTAAAATTTCAAATTATATACAAAATATTTTATTTAAATGGAAATTAACGTGTACCATTCACTACAAATATAGTTATGCATAAAGACCCAACCATATTCTTCTCTTTGTATTCCATTCATAATTGGAATAAGATTGCTTTTGGAACAGAGCGTAAGGGTCGCTACCTTAATAGACTCTTTTTCTCATTTTACCTCTTTCATCTTGAGGCAACTTTTGAGGGCGCGGCTACATAGAAAGTAGAAGTAAGAAAACAAACAAGAAGTATGCTTAAGTGCCATAGCAGAGCGCGTCTCCATCAGTAGCCTAATGGTGCAGTCAACAATTAAAAATTTCAAAGAGTATGGCAGAGTTATAAGGAAGTATGGATACCTCAAAAGCCTTACAGCCCACTCCAATAGATTTCCTTGAATTTGTATACCTATTTTCATACGCGTTTTGCCAATAACTCTGTATAATTTTGTCTAACCTCTTTTTAAACTCATCGACGCTTGTACTTTTCACAACATTTTCGGGCAGTCAATTCTATTCTTTGGTTAATTGATATGAAAAATAATTTACACACGCGTTTAATTTTCCTTGATTATGAATAACTTTCTGTAATCCCGACCGCTGATACCGTTTGAAATTTTGTATAGGAAGATTAGTTGCCCTCGTATTCTTCTTGTCACTAACGCAAACAAGTTAAGCTCGGCCAGCTTTGTTTCGTATTATTTGCTCCTGATTGACGGCATTAATTTAGTTTCCCTATTCCTCACCTTCTCCTGCCTTTGCCTGTCTCTCCTGAAAGGAGATTATCATACCTATGATTGGTTATTCCAGGTGTATTCATAATAGTAAGTTATAAAATAAAAGGACGATCTTTTTGACTTTGAAATTGAAACTGCCGTTTGATATAACCCCAAATTATCATTGCATTCTTCTGTACCTACTTTTTCTATCCGTTTTTCAGCCCCTTTCTAAGTCCAACTGCTTTGTGTGAACCTCATAAAGTAAATATTTATATAGTGATAAAACTCTAATAGGTTCCTTAAACACACTGTGTGTTTATTTCCTAAAATCATGTTGTGATTCATTTATCAAAACTATTACTCAAGGTTTTGGAAGAATTCTATCAGAAATTATTGACTCTAACTCTGCGAACAAGAGCCTGCCATCAGTACTAGGAGCTACCACGCTCGTAAGAGTTTCAGCCTATCTACCTGATAAGACAATCCTCCAGGCTAGGGCATTTAACCAAACAGTGGCGTAGAGTCTTAGGGAATTTATCAGATTCTATTAGATGGTATGGATTACCAAGCTGGACTAAGAACAGGGTAGAGCGAGTAATCTCTCGAATCGAGCGGTATATTTAAACTCAATCGCCCATAGATATCAATACCACGCCTGGAATAGTCTCTCCTGTTTCAAACAAGAAGGAGTAGCGTAAAAGCTAACTTGGAGACATTTCTGTACACCGGCACGAACCGGTATGACAGGATGCTAGCTCTAAGGAACAAAAAGGCAGTACTCCAGCTGCTGTAGAAGTATGAAAACAGAGGGGTGGCGACCAATATTGAAAAGTGGCATTAATCAAGGTAGCAACAGGATCAGAATGATCGCGCCGATAGCTTGAGAGACACGGAACTCTCGAAGCAGTTTCTTATTCATGAACTTGAAAGGTTTAAGGCTTGATTTTCTTCTCTCCTTGACATAAGAACAGTAGAGATCGGTGGTGAACCAAATGACACCTAATGTCGACTGGGAGAGATACTGAAGTCACGTGTACGAGTTACACTATGTACGGTTTAAATTCGGCGCTATCTACATATACTAAACCGACAAGAAAGATCTCTACAGTGTAGTTTTCGAAGGTACTAATAATCAAGCGTAGTTCTTGTGCTGACGAATAAATCTGGCATTCGTACTCAAGCATTAAGCGAATAAATAAGCGATAAGAAAGAAGTGTGACAATTAGTATTAGGATCTCGCGTGCTAAAGGTCACAGGATGGAAATTCTCTATTACAAATATGCACCTACAAGGTGAAACGTCTATCGATTAAAAGACTAATGAATCGGTATTACTCCACAACGTTTAGGCTATCCCCATTCAAGCAGTGGTTCAAGTCAAAGTGATTTCCGTGACGGCGGCAGAAATGCACTACCTTGGACTTGACCAAAGGACACAAAAGCCAATGTGATTTATCCAGCAGAGAGACACTGGTCAGAGTTTCTTGGAGTCGGCTCTCCACAAGGTTTTATGGATAGAGTGTAACGACAACATCTTCCTGAAGCATTGTATTGACATCAGTGATGATCATCACCTGTACGCAGAAAATTGGGCGGTATCTCAAATCTCACATAAAATTGATGGTATTATAACACCTTTACAAAGAGTATAGTCGTATGGACGGTACCTTTCGCTCTTACAAGTATACTACTTCCTTGTGAGGGCCTTCCTTGAGAGAAGAACACTAAGGAAGAGTTAGACTAAAAGAAACTAAGTCTTTGATAAAGAAAAGCCAAACCCCAGGCATAGGGGGTGCAACAGAAGAACTCAACGTCTTCATCTAACGACGTAAACTGTGCAACTGAATAGAGGCATCAGTCATATGCTCGAAAAAGGCCCACCATGCTCGATTCAAGCACTACTGAGGAAGTTTCTTCAGTTGAGGTCACATCCATTTCAAATTCCGTTTACGTGTTAGGAGAGCACATGAAGCTAATATAGGAAAATAAACCACTTCTAGTGCACATGTGCTTGAATTCTTCTACATTGAGGACATCAATATCCATCTCTTTAACCACTTCCACTACCATTCAAGTCACCGACAAGGTGAAAGGGCTTCGGTAACAACCCTACGACACGGCAAAACTCCGCTTCATCCAAGCCGAATGACGATGGATGGTATATAGACACAAATGAAAACCACCTATTCAGGTGAAGCTGAACTAAAGGGAGGTATCCAAAGGCAAATGAAAAAGGAAGCTATTGCACCCAGTCTAAATTGCTCACCAGCCAGCCCCACTCCGACTCAACGGTGGGGAGATTCATTAAACCCCTTTTCCTCAAAGGTCGAGCAGAGGTACAAAACCAATATAGTATTTTTAAGGAAGACAGCTATAAGAGAACGGGAGTATACAAGACTTTGCACCTCCTCCAAATTAAGCCAGATTCCAGGGTAGTTCCAATGAATGAATTATATTCATAAACTAATTGAGAAAAAGGTCCTAACTTGAATCTTATTGGCCTTTATGAAGTAGAAATTAGGAGAGGCTTGTCACGCAAACCTTCTCTTTTTCTTACCTTAAGTCCATATGTTAGTAGGGAGAATTTGTAGTCGGCTTTCCTCGTCGATTTTAGGGTACCGACCACTATTTGCACTTCATCTGGCTTCATAAAGGGGCGAGAAACCTGAAGCTTTCTTACTTCTACCTGCCTTCTAGGGCTATAGTTTGAATTTTCCATGGTTAGGTCGACTGCTACAGTCCTTAAATTTTCCTGCTCCAATTCATTTGGTTAAAGGGAGCAGCATGAGCGGTTTGTATTCTGTGAAACAGGAAATCAAGAATAGGGAGTGATTTGTGCAGGAGATAAACTTGAACACATTTGACTGCCAGCCGGAGAAGGATGGCGATGGAGAGGTAGCACTTTCCGAAGGACTTGAGGCCAAATAAGGTGGAGGCCCGCAAACTGAGCTACATCATGTCATTCAAATCACCTCAATATCTCAAATAGTAAGTAAGTTATGGTTCTTTGAATATGTGTTAACTTTAATAATAATTTTGGTGCTTGTCCTCCTTCGGTTCAAAAGGCCTAAATTACGAGCAGTTGCAGCTGCTTATTGAACAAAAAGGGAGCAATACTAGTCCATATACCATCGAAAGTTTGATCTTTGGCATGCCAAGACGAGCTGAAGAAGTCCGTGACTGCGCGCTTCAATCGGCTGCCTTTATTAATAAATTGTTTTGGCCATTAAATTTTCTATATTTCACCTTCAAATATGATTTAAACATACAAAACAAAAGGCAACGTTTGATTATTTCTATTAACTCTGTTATATGAAATAATATACAATTCTCAAAACATTTGGCCATGATTATATTATTACGTTCAAATCCGCATAGATGTTCGAGGTATGTTGGTCGTATACGAAAGCCTCCTGTCAAATTTGTACGCAATGTACTACAGGGCCTAATGCAAATTTATCTCAAATGTTGACAATTACTTTTTTCAACTTCGGTTTTACACGAGTCTATAAATAGTCTCCATCCTGACTTGTTATATGAGACGTCCAAAGATTCGATAAACCTCTTAACATTTTAGCTGTGCATTAAGGAAGAGGCATTTTCGTGCCTCTTCTCTGAAGATGTTCCCTGAAGAAGCAAGTTATCCTCTCGAAGTCGTGAGCCTAATATCTCAGCAACTAATTTGGAAAGTACTAAATCCCTAGTAAGACCATTATGTTTGTCCTGGTTGAGAGGTATCAGTTCATTTGAAGCTCTATATGGAGTCTATGCAACTGGACCTGTGATTGGCACTGGTCATTTATTCATCATCAGAATCATCTAAGCTGGACCTGGTATTAAAATTCGAGGACCACGGCGTACGGGCCTCATCACAGGTGGAATGGCAGGGGATACAACAATACAATTATTCTTGTTAATTCATAAAAAATAGAAACATGGATATAAAACTTGCATATGAAATAGAAGAATCATTCAGAGAGTTGCGGCTCGTGGGAGGAGGTTGCAGTACCTAAACAAGGTCTGCTTAACAAAAAGTCGCGTGCTCTCACTTATTCTGATTTATGACGTTCATAAATTTCAATAATTCTCGGACTAACCTTGGAAGGACATTGGCGATTCTATCATTCAGAAGAGAATGTAAAAAAGAAAAGGGTTTCAAATTTCGTTAGAACCTAGCCACAAATAAAATAGTGTGGCTGTGCCGTGTGTCGTAGAATAGGCTCTCGACGATAAACCATATATAACTATTAGTTGGGGGAATTATTCTAATATTTCGAGTGCGTGGTAATCTGATTGACCGAGGTTATTTATCTTTAATATGCTTAAGAAGTGGAACTGAGCACAAGGATAATAATATGGCTATAATTAATAAAATAGATTTTTATTAATTAAACTATCAACAACACACAAAAAAGAAAAATGTTTACATAAACGGAGAATGGAAAGCGTCGTGAGAAAATCTGACTAATCAGAGGATTAAGATTTGGAGAGATTTAAAAAGGTAAACAAATAAAAATTAAAGGAGGGAGGGGGGCGATGGTTCGCTAAACCATTTAAAGCACAGGGTAGCGTTGACAAAAGGTAAGATAATTAAAGGTAATGCTCAGCTTACGTAATTACAAAGTTGTTGTGCAGAGGAAGACGATGCGAAGGACTCTTAGGTCCACTGGCGATTTCCAGCAGAAGGGTTCTTCGGGGGGTTGTCCTTAGCGAAGGGGAAGGACTGTCTTCGAAGAGTGAGAGCGAAGTGGAGCTTGGAGGTACGAGCGATCTTTGTGACAGCAAATCGGGGATGTTCTAGGTAAACAATGGAGGTTATTCTTGAAACCAAGCGTTCTCTTGGAGAACGTTAAAAAGGGGGAAATTAAATTATCCTGACGTGATGTCTTGGGAATGAGAACCGTTTCTTGACGAACGGGCTTAAAGAACAATGGCTGTTCTAACGTTGTTCTCTTTCTGAACAACAGGGGGGGGGAGGTTGAGAACCGTTTCTTGTCGACGGGCTCAAAGAACAATGGCTGTTCTAACGTTGTTCTCTTTCTGAACAACAGGGGGGGGGGAACCGTTTCTTGTCAACGGGCTCAAAGAACAATGGCTGTTCTAGCGTTGTTCTCATTCTGAACAACCGGGACGGGAAGGCTTTATTGACTTGGCGTCTCGAAGGCACGAATCTTGGCACTCAAGGGATATTGTCCTCTTCTGGACAATAAGGTGGTTCTCGAGGTAGAGAGCTCCCATGGTGCATAAGGGAGACCGGATCGGCGTGATGCCTCGTGACGATAATCTGGATCTGATTTGCTTCAATCGGGGAAGCTATGTATAAGTACCCGGAGCCGTCTCCATGACGTAGGGGATCATTAAGTGGGGGACTTTGGGGAAATGCTTCGGTCACGCCTGGGAAAATACCTTATCTGCCCATAAGCCTAACTCAATCTGGCGAGATCGACGTATGGAGGCGAAACGGGGGAATGAACATCCTTGATTAAATATTGGCTAAGGTGGGCGATAACGCGCTCTGCTTCCTCTCGCAGATGCACGTGGGTAGCATGTGCTTCTAAACATGTGATAGCGGCTGAATTTAAGCAGCCTCAGACCATTCTATCACACCCCTCCATTCCAAGGGAAGTTGTCACTTCGAAAAAAAACAGAGAAGGAACAACCATAGAGCTCCGTTGTGGAGAACTCGCATTCTTGCACCGACCGTACCTTCATGCACCTAGCTAGTATTACCTCAATACATATGATTATGTTGATCTTTTGATTATAGGGGAAACTAACCTTTAATACAAACTTAACCATAAAAGAGACATGGAACAATGAAATAATATAAAATTAGTACATATGGGACAAAATAATTTATACGTAATTTAATGGGTACAAATAAATAGACATACGAGAAAAAAGATAGACATTGAGCCACAAAATTCAGACATATACATTAACTAATTATATTAAAAGAGAATCTAATTTAATTCGTACAAGACGGTATATACATACATGGAGATCCTAATCCTACGAATTACAAATTAATCTAAACTATTTGGTAACGCATTCTTACTGAGTGCGTCAGCGACCTAATTATCGGAACCTTTTATAAAATTTATCTTCAATTGGTGCTCTTGCAAGAGTAGACGCCAGCGCATAATTCGGCCGTTGGAGTGTCGTACATTCCGAATATAGGCCAACGGGCAGTGGTCAGTTCGTATCTGAAATTCTTTTCCTATCAAATACATTTTAAACTTGTCAATTATCCATATATACGTTAGAGCTTCCTTCTCTATAGTGGCATATCTCTTTTCGCGTGGTAATAACTAGCGACTAGCATATGCAACTGGATGACTCGTTCCGTCATCCTCATTTTGAAGGAGTACACCTCCAATGCCCTCGTTGCTCGCGTTGATCTTAATCCCAAAGGATTTTTCCGGGTTGGGCAACTTCAAAATGGGGGCAGAAATGAGCTTACTCTTGAGCTGATTAAAATGAGAAACAGCAACATCATTCCAACGTAGTCGATCGGGGGAATTTTTTGTAAAAGTGTGCTGAGGGGCGCCAAAATTGCAGCGAAATTCGGGACAAATCGCCGATAGTAAGAAGCTGATCCTAGGAATGATCTTATTGCTTTTTAGTATTCGGGAGGGGCATGTCAGCGATTGCCTTAATCTTGTCCTACTGGGGACCTAACTGGCTTTGTTCTATTTTAAAACCCAAGTATTTTATGGTTTCGTGGGCAAAATGGCATTTGCTGGGGCCAATGGTGAGGCCATTTTTGCGCAGTCACTCGAAGAGAGCTAATTAGGTGGTTAAATGATGACTCCATTCATGAGTAGCGACGTAGACGTTATCGAAGTAAAAGGAGTCATTCGGAAGTCCATCTAACAACCTTCTCATGAGACGGTTATAGCTACTACAAGCGGTCACGAGGCCAAAAGGAAGGCGCTTAAATTGAATTAAACCTTTCTCAGTTGCAAAGGCGGTATATGCTTTCACATCGGGCCGGAGGGGAATTTGGTAATACGCCTTGCAGAAATCAAGTTCTGAGATGAACTTGGCGACTTCAAAAAGGTGGAGGTTTTGGTCTACAACGGGATGGGTTCGGCGTCGAACACAGTTACTCAATTTAACTTCCGGAAGTCGATGCACATCCGATAAGAGCCATCAGGTTTCTTGACCATGCCGATTGAGGAACAATAACAAGAGGTTGAAGGTTCTATTATATCTAAACTAATAAAATTATCGACTTTGGTGTTAAAAGCTTGGCGTAAATAAATCGGCATGAGATAGGGTTTTGAACGGACAGGTTCTAAGGTCGTTAATTTAATATCAAGATCAAAACTAGTAGCGCATCCAGGCTTCTCTGAAATAACGTCATCGAACTTACATAATAATTCTTGTAGCTGACTCTTTTGATGTGGTGTCAGCTGCACGTTGATATCCAGGTCAGAGGGTTCAAAAGACTCGCCTGACAGGGGAGGAAGAGGGTAATCGGCATCAGGTTGGATGCACACTGTCTGTATGACATTAAGGGACTCCGTGGGGTAATACTCTTCAAGCACCGATGTTTCGTCCAGTGCTACAAACGTATCTCCATGGGCGCGTCGGTGGTACTTTTTCAATAAGTTGACGTGATAGAGCTTATCGCCTGCTGGGGTACCAATGAGGTAATCTACCGGTCCTCGTACCTCGCGGACCGAGTACGGACCTTTCCATTGGCTCAGTAATTTATTACTCGCTGTGGAAAGGAGCAGGAGTACTTCATCACCGGGCTTAAATTTCTGATCTTCGGACCTGAAATCCTGGTTAAGGATCTCCGAGAATTCGGACGGTATCGGGGTTTTGAGGGGGACGGGCTCCTGGGCTTCCTTCTTAGCTCGGCCTCGAGGAAGGGCGGCCTGGGACACAGGGTAGGAACTTAATTGAGGGCTTTGTCCTATAAGTACGGAACAAAATTGTATGGGTGCTGAAATGACTTCAGACCAGCCATCATAATACTGACACTGCAGGTAACATCTAACGACGGGGAATCGGTTCGCCCGCCCAAGGTAGTCATGTACCACCGCAAATTTTTCGTGGTTAGGGTCCACTGGGGACAGGAGCTCGTCGGACACGATGAAACACGTGCACCCTGTGTCCCTGACGAGAGTAGATACACGGCAGCCGTTCACGCTGCCCTCCTCAAATTTCAAAGTTCCCGGTGAACTTTTATAAAAAATAAAATTTACCTGGTGGCCTGAAGGAGAGGGAGAAGTTGATGCTTTGGTTTGACCACCGGGGAAGCCGGGGTGGCTTTAATCTGGTGAACTTAGGGGGCTGGGCCGCTTTTAAGCCTAGAATTTTAGGGGCAATTCCAGCTCATGTGGTTTTCTACACCGCAGGTGAAGCATATGATTGGTCGCTTCGGGAGGAGTGATGGAGGAGAAATCTTAACGGGAGGTTTGGTTTCCCGTTGTTGGTTTGGGGGGAAGAAGTTTTGGGGTTTCACGGGGCCCAGAAACTTCGTCGGCTTTCCTGGGAAGGGGCGCGAATCCTTATTTCTTTCCTGGTAGGGGGATTGGTTAGAAGTTCGATTCTCCTTGGGGTATAAATTATGGCTTGCGGCATAGACAACCGCTTCTTCGGTACACTCTTTAAAGGTCTGGCACCGACGATCCTTGACGAACGCGCGGATCTCCGTCGGGAGAGACGCCAAAAATTGATCCCGCAACACGAAGTCTGTTAAGGACTCGTAGTTAGGATCAACCTTTAAGGATTCTAACCAGAATTTAAAATTCCTCTGAAGAATGTATCCGAATTGATGGAACATCTGTCCGGGTTTAATACGACCTCAGAATTCTTGTCGGTAGAAATCGGGAGTCATATTATGAGCGGCTAATAACTCAGCTTTTAAGCTGCTGTAGTCAATTGTACATTCAGATGGTAAAGATATGAAAATGTCGCGCAATTAACAATTTAAAAGTGGAAGTAATCTTACTACACCTTCAGCCTCCAGATCCAGGTTATTGATTTCGAGGATCTTTTCGAAGTTGGCTAAAAATGCTCCGAAATCCTCTCCATCCCTGAAATTGGGGAGCTTAAGTGGGAAATTGGACGGGGCTTTGGAACGTGAACTTAGCGATTGGGTTTCAGCTTCTACACGAGCCATTTCAAGCTCATGGTGAAGCTGAGCTTGTATTTTCCGTTCCTCTCTTTCTTCTCGTTGGATTTCTCTTTCTCTTTCTTCTCGTTGGATTTCTCTTTCTCTTTTTCTTTCTTCTCGTTGGATTTCTCTTTCTCATTCTTCTCGTTGGATTTCTCTTTCTCATTCTTCTCGTTGAATTTCTCTTTCTCTTTCTTCTCGCCCGATTTCTCCTTCTCTTTGCCTTTGTTCTCTTAACTTTTCTCTTTCTGTTCGTTGCTCCTCTTCAACCTACTCAATCAATTCTCTTCCGGAAAGTCCCAAAGATTCTCCTTGCGCTTCCAGAATTTCAAACTGAGTCATATTTGAACTTGGGGGCGCAATAGTCAACCAACTAAATTCCTTGCAATAAGAATTATGCCTTCTAGAGAATTAGCCTACCTAAAATATGGGCACTGACCTATTCGTAATTAGTTTCTCGACCTAGATAACCAATGACTAAAATAACAAAAAAAAAAACACAAATAAATTATTATAACAGTCCCTTGAGCTACTCCAGCTTCTTAAGTTTCAAAAAGGGGATAGCAATCGTTAAAACAAAAGGGAACTACTATACTCTATTCTTATAACGAATAACACTATGCTTCCCTGACTGAGACCAGTGTTTGCAAAGATATAGAGTTAAACCTTACACACTTGATACCAAATTTAAATAGTATATATATATATATATATATATATATATATATATATATATATATATATATATATATATATATATATATATATATATATAGTAGAATAGGCTCTCGACGATATACCATATATAACTATTCGTTGAGGAAATTATTCTAATATTTTGAGTGCGTGGTAATCTGATTGACCGATGTTATTTATCTTCAATATGCTTAAGAAGTGGAACTGAGCTCAAGGATAATAATATGGCTATCATTAATAAAATAGAGTTTTAGTAATTAAACTATCAACAACACACAAAAAAGAAAAATGTTTACATAAACGGAGAATCAAAAGGGTCATGGGAAAATCTGACTAATCAGAGGATTAAGATTTGGAGAGATTTAAAAAGGTAAACAAATAAAAATTAAAGGAGGGGGGGGGGGCGATGGTTCGCTAAACCATTTAAAGCACAGGGTAGCGTTGACAAAAGGTTAGATAATTAAAGGTAATGCTCAGTTTATGTAATTACAAAGTTGTTGTGCAGAGGAAGACGATGCGAAGGACTCTTCGGTCCACTGGCGATTTCCAGCAAAAGGGTTCTTCGGGTGGTTGTCCTTAGCGAAGGGAAAGGACTGTCTTCGAAGAGTGAGAGCGAAGTGGGGCTCGGAGGTACGAGCGATCTTTGTGACAGCAAATCGGGGATGTTCTAGGTGAACAATAGAGGTTATTCTTGAAACCAAGCGTTCTCTTGAAGAACGTTAAAAAGGGAGCAATTAAATTATCCTGACGTGATGTCTTGGGAATGAGAACCGTTTCTTGACGAACGGGCTTGAAGAACAATGGCTGTTCTAATGTTGTTCTCTTTCTGAACAACAGGGGGAGGGGGGGGGGAGGTTGAGAACCGTTTCTTGTCGACGGGCTCAAAGAACAATGGCTGTTCTAACGTTGTTCTCTTTCTGAACAACAGGGGGGGAGGGTGAGAACCGTTTCTTTTCAACGGGCTCAAAGAACAATGGCTGTTCTAGCGTTGTTCTCATTCTGAACAACCGGGACGGGAAGGCTTTATTGACTTGGCGTCTCGAAGGCACGAATCTTGGCACTCAAGGGATATTGTCCTCTTCTGGACAATAAGGTGGTTCTCGAGGTAGAGAGCTCCTATGGTGCATAAGGGAGACCGGATCGGCGTGATGCCTCGTGACGATAATCTGGATCTGATCTGCTTCAATCGGGGAAGCTATGTATAAGTACCCGGAGCCGTCTCCATGACGTAGGGGATCATTAAGTGGGGGACTTTGGGGGAATGCTTCGGTCACGCCTGGGAAAATACCTTATCTGCCCATAAGCCTAACTCAATCTGACGAGATCGACGTATGGAGGCGAAACAGGTGAATGAACATTCTTGATTAAATATTGGCTAAGGTAGGCGATAACGCGCTCTGCTTCCTCTCGCAGATGCACGTGGGTAGCAGGTGTTTCTAAACATGTGATAGCGGCTGAATTTAAGCGGCCTCAGACCGTTCTATCACACTGTGCATAACATAGCCTAGCTTAGTATAATTTAGCCACCCTAATATAACCTAGCATAGTATCGCCTACATTATTCTACCATAGCTTAGTATAGCCTAGCCTAGCCTTGTTTAGTTGACCCTAGTCTAACCTAGCATATTATAGTATAGCCTAGCTTATCCCAGCCAGGTATAGCCCAGCCAAGTATAGCCTTGCCTAGCGTAGCATTGCCTAGTGTAGCCTCGCTTACCCTTTCCTCGCCTAGCCTAACCAAGTATGGCCTAGCATTGCATGCCATATCCTAGCCTAGCGTCGCCTAGAGTAGCCTAGCATAGTATAGCCAAGCTAGAATAGGCTACTATAGCCTAGCCAATATATGCTTGCATACGATAGCCTACCCGAGCATAGCCTAGCATACTATAGGCTAGCTTGTTACAGCTGATCCTAGCATAACCAGACCTAACATAATAGAGCCAAACATATCATATTATAGCCTAGCCTAGTATATCCTAGACTAGTATAGCCTACCTTACCCTAGACTTGAATAACCTTGCATAGATTAGCTTATTATAGCCTTGGTTAGCTAGCTTATCGTAGCTTAACATAGTATTACCTAGCATAGTAGATCATAGCCACCTTAGCCTATTATACTTTAGCCTACACTAGCATAGCATAGTATAGCCCTGTCTAGCAAAGTATAGCTTAGCATAGCTTAGCCTAGCCTAGCATAGTATAACCTACCCTAGCTTTAACTATCCTAGACAGGTATAGCCTATGCTATCCTATTATACCCTAGGCAGCCGAAATCATAGCTTTGTATTGTCTAGCCTAACATACTATATGCTATCCTAGCATATAATTTTATAGGCTAAATTAGCATAGTATATATTACCCTTGCACATTATATCTTAGCATAGTATAGCCTATTCTCGGCTTACCTATCAGAGTATAGCATATTATAGCTTAGTCTAGTCTAGCAGAGTATAGGCCGAATAGTTACGATCTTATAGCCAAAACAAAATAATTTCCGGGCTAGCCTTGCGAAAACTTTGGCAATTATATCATTCGAATGAGAATGTAAAACAACATCAGAGTTTCAAATTTCCTTAGAATCGGCCGAATAGTTATGATGTTATTACCAAAAAAACTAATTCCCTGGCTACCTTAGGTAACTTTGGTAATTATATTATTTGAAAGAGAATGTAAAACAATATAAGATTTTCAGATTTCGTTAGAATCGACTCAATAGTTAAGATGTTATTACAAAAAAAAACAAAGCAGGGACCGACCGACCGACGAAATAGTGAGATTTAGAGTCGCTCGCGACTAGACTCGCACGCGCCTAAAAATAAAGTCGTATTTATTTTACGAATTAATATAAATAAATTCGTATTTTTTACATTTTAGTTTTACGGTTAAGCTTACAGAATTTAATCTAATTATTTATTTCGTAAAAATTCATTTACAGGATAATAATCATCAATTTATCAAGTAGCTACCTGAAATTTTAAAAAATTTCGATAAGGTACGAGTGCGGAGGTGCGGGTAGGAAATTGCAAACACGAGGTGTGGGGAGGTGTAAAGCGGCGTATATGTATATATAGAGAGATGGGTGGATGATGCTTTATAAGAATGAGGAATGAGAATAGAGAAGTCACATGTTAGATTCTAATAGAGTAAAAATGAGAATAGGAAACAGGAAATTTCAGGGGAAACTAAGAGTGGTATATTTCTATATTTATTTATAAATTAACGAGAAAGATATAGAAGTCAAACAAAGAGCAAGGAGAAAATGGGAAATAAACATAGTGAGAATAATGAATTTGATAGAATAATTATTTATTAGAATAAATATTTACATAAATTTGAGTTATAAATTATGGAATGATATATTGGATATCTTTAATATAAGATTTGGTCGATATAATTTACAGGATATATTTAATGTATGAATGGATGGACTTGGGAATAGATTAGTTGCTCGAATTATAATCTCAAGGGAACTTCGTCTGACGATAACGAGAACACGAGTGAACTAAAATTGTCAGCGAACATTGGGGGCGAGGAAGGTTGATGCTGATTGGTCGGTTTAAAATACGTCAGACAAGGATTTGGATTGGTTGAAATATATATCGTAGAACGTATAGGATAATTATTATCGGATGATACGTAGGGTAAAATAATGGAGGTGAGATGAGTAATTTCTCAGCCTAGGAATTATACATTTGTAGGAGCTAGCAAGGATGTTAGCTGCTACGGGTGCGGACCCGAAAAATACGAAAGTCCAAGTACGGAAGCGTGAAACTTCTATTTGGTGCGCGATTGAAATCGCTTCTAATGTACTGAATTTATTCGCGTCACTTTACCCACCGACGAAACAATGTAATTATATAAGAACTGATAATTAGGCCTTTTCACCCGGTGTTAAAATTTGTAAACGCACGGAGTGAATTAAATGATCCTTAAGTTCGATGAATAATTATACTTGGAGTCACCCGACGATGAGGAATCAAGGACAGTTGACCTTGAAATGCAGTGAAAATCGGTTAGTAAAGACTCGTTACCATGGAAACTAACGAAACATAAAGGAGGCTAATTGAGAGATGCTTGGATGATGCCAATTTTGGAAGCTTTATCTCGGGTATTTTCCGCAAATTGTGGGGCCTTGTGTGTCCCTTGACTTAAAGAATAATTGCGTTCTCAGGTAAAATTACTTCCGGAGGAAACGAAAAAGGAAGATATCAAGAATCCTATCTAAAGAACTACGGAGAAAGTTCCTTTTTCTTTCCTTCTCTCGCTTCACAGAGGCAAGCTGAAACTCGACTGGGAGTTTCCTTGGTCGCGAGGATATGCTACATGGGTAGGTGCAACTCTTTGAGGAAAAGCTAAGGAAGGGCGTTCGCCACCCTATATTTATCTCTACTACTTTATTCTTAGAGTTTCTTGGATTTACAATTCAGTCAGGGGCTTAAAAAAATGGCCATTTCTGTGGTTATAAGAACGTACTTATTTGATGTATATGATGAACTTAGTGATTCGTTCTTAAAATATATTTGTGTGATACGAATCCTCTCAGGATATTAATAAATCACCTTTAGTTGAAGATCATCTACAAGCTATAACTAAGAATACTATGTTCTGGATATACTTCCTTAACTATTGTTTCTTCTTCCTGGTGTGATACACTCACGGCACGGAATTCTAGTGTGTCTTGAGGCAGCTCTTCTCTCCTAATTCTTCTTAGTTGGTAGATAGGTGTTTGTTAAAATTAGTATTATTATTAATTTAATAGTGTCTTAGTATGAACAAACCTCTGAACAAGTAAAAACTTTCACGGTTAGGAATTTAATGTAATATACATTAATATATTTTTATGTGCATTTTTTATCTCTGGGATTTAAAGGTGAGCTTCTTTTTTTAAGTTAGGTCATTTTTGTAATTGTCCTGAGTCAATTCACGAATAAAGTATTGTTTATGACTTTTGTACTCTTCGAAATTGTAGAATATTATTTATTTTTATTATTATAATACACATAAAGCACAAACCAACGAGGCATTAAATCAGAAAGTTTTCGAAAAGAAGTTGGAAATTCATTCTTTGAATTAGAGGAAGTGCGATGTCTGGAAGATATAATAGCTCGAAGTAAATGGGAGATATAAAAGAGAAAAATATGAGAGTTTTTATTATCACTTATTGAAGTATTTCCTTTGTCCTCTTTTGGTTACAACGTCAAGTCGGGGCCCTTTTCGCTGAAGTCACAAAATATTTGAACGTCATCGGTGAAATTACGGTACATAGAATCTTTTATTGATGAAAGGACGTTAAATAATAGTGATTCTCAAACGGAGTCCCGAGTGATTGTTAGATACGCCGTGTGATAACCGCGATTCATTTTGTCATGCTTCGTTATCTTTTATCGCTTTTGGGGGCACATTTGCGCATGCCTTGGAATGCTCTCGAATGTGCAGCAAGACAAATATCGACAAAAAAGAGAGAATGTAGCATAGTAACTTCAACCGCGTTGATTAAGGTACTCAACTTGAATGATGCGCCATTCTGTCGTCAATCCTTATTTAGACAGTCAACATATGGTGAGTAATAATATATAATTTGAGTTATTTGCAATAATACTATTAAATGTTTTATTTATTAATATTATTAACATTGTTACCTAAAAAATCTCTTTGAATTTCCGAATTTATATAAAATAATGTTTTGTGAATTATTTAGAAAAGCAGGATTAGGCTTATTTCATGCAACAGTTTCTATTTATTCTTTATTTTTTTAATATTTATTTGTCAAATGTAGGCAAGACTGATCTCCTGAGTCACAATTTAATTAATTTTAATTAGGCGCCACGTCATCTAATAAAAAGTTTTTCGTCATTGTTGGGCGCTTTATTGGTATTACATCTGACGTGTGGCAGCTGAATGCATTTCTAATAGCTTCATTTTTTTCATATCTTTCCAGATAAATTCTATGATTACATATAACGAAAACTAAAAACAATGCTGATCAATTAATCGAAAAAACGGAACTGAAGCTGTGTTTGTATGACAAATAATGGAATCTAACACCACTAATTGAAATGAAAAAATCTCATTGCTTTAAAGCTTATAATGAGATTTATTCATCAGCCTACTAATTAACATTTTTTTCTGCTGTAATAAAGATAGCCAGGTTTTGTAACATCTTACGTTTTCATCCCTAAAAGTTGTTCTGTCGAGGTAAATCGCCCCTTAAAATCGTCCTTCTCCCTTGACTCTCCTCTTATCAGCAGCGCGCCTCATTTACGCGCAGCGAAAAAGTTAATAAATATATTTCATATTTATATTTAACGAAACACACTTGTCTGATATTTTAAACATAAAAAATAGATATCAATGGTATTATCTTTCAGACAAATATATGAATACAACATAATTTTCGTAAGGAAAAGCATACGCTGGATCATGTTCTGAAAGTGCATAAAATCCAACGGTTGGAAATAGTTCAGTTAAGAAGGCAAGATTCGGCCTAATCTCAAATAGGACAAAAATTACTTGATCTTTGGATTAAATTGGACAGGAACAAAGATCTTCCTTTTCAACTCTGGTTGGTATTTCGATATCAAATTTCAAATGAATCGATGTTATCCATTAAATTAAAATAATGATTTATACCAAATCACTCCATTTATAAGGGTTAAATGCAAGGTTTTGTTAAAAGATCGCGGTACATAGAATTTTTTTTTTTTTAAAAGGGCAATGGCGATTTCTGAAAAACTCAAATTACTTCTTAGGAAATCTGAGAAATAATCGCACAAAAATGGAGTCCAATACACTGCCTGAATCAATTATATTATGGCTACTTGCAATAGGATCGTTAAGATATGGAGCAGAAAAAAAGATATGCTCAAAGTCCTACTCTCAACTAAAACTTTTGAACCGAATTTTAGAAATGTCTTCTGGTATCGAAGTAAATGTCTGTAGAAATGAGCTTTAAAATTCGAAATTTTTTTCTGCAAATTCTTGAAGAAACAGACATCACTAATAAAACACTATTTGTAGTTTTCATTCGTTTAATGAAGGACATAAAATAGTATATCAATTCAAAATAAATATTTTATAACAGCACAATGCTTTTCTCAAGAGACGTTTCTATAGTAAAAAATATTATTATATGAATTATAAGTTTTAGATCAAGTTTTCGACAAGTTAAATTTTATTAAAACAAAACTTGTAAAATTCCGTTTGTTCTTGCAACTTGGATACGACAATGATTCAACCCACACATACTTATTTGTACACGCTGAGGTCAGGTCGTTAAGAAGAATCGTACTTACTCTGCCGTGTACAGAAGCTTTGAAAAGAGGTGCTACCATTTTTTAAGAAATATTCGGCTAATATATTTCACTTCCGTAATACTCTGCATGCAAGGTGAAAATGAAAATATTCTCGCATCAAAATACAGAATTGTATAAAAAGGGGAGATATGGATAGTTCGAAAGGTTGCCTTTTGTAAGAAAAACTTGCTTAAATGGCATTTTTGTGTTCATAATCGAGGATTTGACAACTTTATGAGGGAAATTTAGCTTTAGTTTTCCCCCAATTAACACTGAACAGGACGAATGGATTATAAACCCTTTAATGTTGATTTCAAGCGATGTTTTTTGTCATTAACAGAAGAAGAAGAACTACTCGTAGCTGCTATATCCATTATATAAAATATAATGAATTGTCTTTTAAAAAAAAATGGTTTTCTACAAAAAATATGATATCTTTTAATAGCTAATAAGGTTTTGGACCTTTTAGTACACTTTTAAGTTTTATACTTATGCGAATTAGTAATATCTACTTGTATCAATAGTAAGTCTATATGGAAACTATTTAATGCATTATTGAACAAATTATTCTGTTGATTCCACTTACAACCCCCCTAAAATCAAGACACATCAATCTCATATTTCTCATTAATTAATAATGCAAGGAATTTTAGTAGTATTGTCTCTATTATTTTGTAGTAGATCTATAGATCTAATCCTTGATTATTTGAAATATAAAATTTGATTCAAGCTTATTTTTCTAAACATTTCCAGTGAAGTGCGTCCCAAGTTCAAAAGATTTGAAAGCTACTGGTGTATTGTGTCCTTTTTCATTGAGGTAATGTCAGTTTAGTTTATTGAAGCACCGGTCCGTTGTGTACGAGGTCCCCGATGAGATAGTGAAATCCCATGGTTGAAAAAATTATGAATTATATTGCAAAACAAGGAATTGTATATGAGAGCTATAACAATCGGTATAAAACTTTCACTTCCCCTTGGTTGTCTAAGAAAAATCATTGTATTTTTTTGCTGGATTGGGGGTTCCCGACTATCATTTTTTGCTACAGAAACAAATATACTGGCGTGAAGATGAGCATGTGAATATTCAGTGTACATGGATATATGTCTAAAAAACGATGAATCGAATCGAAGCAAAATTTCCACTCCAATGATAAAAGCTTTTAATTAAATTAATTAATGAAAGATTTCGGGAATTTAGCTTTTTTTTCTCAAAACATCTTCAGCAATACTACAGTAGTCATTTTCTATAGCTCAAAATCAAGATGTTGCTTACAGTTTGTATTGTATAAAGAGGGTTCAACAATTTTCAATAGGTAGACTGGGAAGCTTCAGTTATTTTGAAAAATAAAAACTTTATTTTTTTTTCAAAAAGCCTCTTCTGATCACATACGTTTATTTTGATCATTTGTTGTTACAAACCATGATATCATAAAAAAACGCCTCAGCAACAGGTACAGAGAGACGGAATTTGATAAACAAGCGTCTTATTACTGATATTGAAACGGGAAAAGACAGGATGTTTTTACATGCGGAGAAGCGCCAGGTAAAGACGTCACATTTTTTTCAAAAGGAGTAAAGTTCAATTGTACCCATTTAGAGCCATAAAATGGCCCATCTGACCATGAGAAATATGGTTACTCACCGTAGAAATTTAAAATCTGACATTGGATTTGGCGCTGGGTGGCGCCATCTAGTGGCAGAAGCCTCCTTTAACCATTCCAAGGCACTTGTAAGTGATTTGAACCATGGGAAACCATCATTGCAATAACCATTTATCATCTTATCACAAAACGCCGCAAGTCATTGGAGGGACTTTCCCTCTTATTGCTTATATATTCAGACTCAAATGAGATAGTTCCTGTCGTGGATAAAAACAATAGTAATTAATATTAAAATGCTTTCGAATCATCATAGTACTTTGATACATCAAATGGTAAAAATCTTGATCATGCAAGAGGATAAAAAGTAATGATCTCACATTCCCAATGCATTGGTGGATTGGACAAAATAAATTGGCTGAGTAAGATGTACCGGATCTAAATCCGTGGTATGAAATATTTTTTCCGATTTTCACACATAAACAGTAGTATGTATCAATTTTGCTGTCAAGAGTTTTGTACGGATTACCATACAAAAGTTTTTTTTGGTTTACTTCGAATCTGTCATCCGTCCTTATATATCAGCTTAGGTTAGCAGGCATATATAATATCATGACTAAATATGTTTATTTAAATATCTGTCATCCTTAAACTTTATTATGAAATTGTTTCACTTGTATTCTAACTTTTTTGTTACTATTCAGGAGTATAAATAAATGTTTCCTAAAAATAGAGCGTTTAAAGTGAGGCCAATCGATTTTGGTATATCTCTGGGACGGTTACCATGCCAAATAATCAGTCCTAGGTCAAATAAATCACCCAAATATCTGCTGTGAGACGTGCATCGAAATTTGAGAAGATGGAGTAAAGAAAGAACGACATCGTTGCCTTTTGGAATTCTCATGATTTGGAGATAAGGGACTTACCACCTGACAGATTGCTATTTCTGCATGACAAACATCCAAGGTGGGCTTAAAAATTTATTTTTCCAAAATATTTTGAGTTCCTCGTGTGGAATTTGAGATCGTGTTCACCATATCAGCTGAAATAAAGGTAAATATGTAGATTATAGGCGCGAACGATGGGACGTACGATTTCGTCTGCGTTCCAAAATGTTTCACGTTTTTGGAGTAAATTTAAGGGGACGGCTCGTGTGGGGGTAACACAATGGGGAGACCACACTACGATGATCCTGAGTTTCATTAAATTGGGGGGGGGAGGGGGGAGATTCGAAATATGAATGAAAAAATTAAAATATCTAAACTTTATCGACTTATCTTTTTTACTTACTGAAAACCTTTCTCCCGAGCAGCCACTGTCTGAATGATTCTTCTATTTTGTATGGAAGATATATCCAAGTTTATATTTTCAAGAAGTAACAAGAATTATAAACACATTTTTTACACCCTCGGTGTGATAGAACGAGTTGAATCTGTGTTAAATTCAACTCCTATCCCATATTAGTTAAAACCTCGAGGAGGCCCACGTGCATCTTCGATTCGAGGCTTGGAGTCTTATCAACAGCTGCCGGACGTCAATGTTTAAACAAGGAGGTTATCGTCCCCCCGTTCGCCCCCATACGCCGACCTCGCCAGATCGAGTTAGGCTTATGAACAGATAAGGCATTTTTCTCCGGCCCAGCTGTGCGTTCCCTCCAAGCTTTCACTCCATTTTCCCCCACGCCAAGGAGATGTCCTGGCTATTTATATGGAAACTTTACCACTAAGATCAGATTGGAGATCCAGATTTTCGTCGCGAAACATCACCACGACCCTCTCTCCCTTTGTGCGCCAAGGGACCTCGACCTCGAGATTCACCATCACTTGTCCAGAAGGAGGACAATATTCCTTGAGTGCCAAAGGTTTGAGCCTTTAGTGACGCCAAGTCCCCAAGGCATCCCCCCCCCCTGTTGTTCAAGGAGAACAACATTAGAACAGCCATTGTTCGTTTTGAGCCCTTCGCCAAGAAACGGTTCTCCCCCCCCCTGTTGTTCAAGGAGAACAACATTAGAACAGCCATTGTTCGTTTTGAGCCCTTCGCCAAGAAACGGTTCTCATCCCCCCCCTGTTGTTCAAGGGAGAACAACATTAGAACAGCCATTGTTCGTTTTGAGCCCTTCGCCAAGAAACGGTTCTTCCCCCCCCCCTGTTGTTCAAGGGAGAACAACATTAGAACAGCCATTGTTCGTTTTGAGCCCTTCGCCAAGAAACGGTTCTCATCACCCCCCCTGTTGTTCAAGGAGAACAACATTAGAACAGCCATTGTTCTTGAGCCCGTAGACAAGAGACGGTTCTCATCCCCCCCCTTTGTTCAGAAGAGAACAACCTAGAACAGCCATTGTTCTTCCAGCCGTTCGTCGAGAACGGTTCTCCTTCCCAAGACGCCACGTCAGGATCATCTTATCCCCCCCCCTTTGGCTGGAACTCGCCAGCGGACCGAATATTCCTTCAAGTACCTTCCACCGCACCCTAATGAAGTTACGTAAGCCAAGCGTCACCTTTTGAGTATTGATCCCTTATTTGTCAATTCTATCCTGTGCTTTAAATGGTTTATCGAACCATCCCATCTCTTTAACTCCATATTTGTTTTACCTTTTTTTGATCCCTTAAATCCTTGGATTAGCCCGAGTCTCCACGACCCTTTCCATTCCGTTTGTCAATATTTTCCGTTTTTGTGTTTTGTTTATAGTTATTATTAATAAAACTCTATTTTATTAATGATAGCAATATTATTATCCTTGAGCTCAGTTCCACTTCTTAAGCATTTTTGAAGATACATAATATCGGCCGCCAAGACAGTAAAACGCACTCTAGAGATAATTAAGGAAGTTCCCTCAACGAATAGTGTTATATATAGTATCGTCGGGAGTCATTCTACGACATATATATATATATATATACTATTTAATTTGGTATCAGGTGTGTAAGGTTTAACGCTATATCTTTGCAAACACTGGTCTCAGTCGAGTAAAGCATAGTGTTATTCGTTATAATAATAGAATATAGTAGTTCCCTTTTGTTTTAACGATTGCTATCCCCTTTTTTTTGAAACTTAAGAAGCTGGAGTAGCTCAAGGAACGGTTATAATAATTTGTTGTGTTTTTTTGTGATTTTAGTCAGTGGTTATTTAGATTGAGAAACCAAGTACGAATAGGTCAGTGCCCATATTTAGGTAGGCTAATTCTATAGAGGCATAATTCTTGTTGCAAGGAATTTTAGTTGGTTGACTAGTGCCCCCCAAGTGCAAAGATGACTCCGTTCGAAATCTTTAAAGCGCAAGGAGAGTCCTGTGGACTTTCCGGAAAAGAACTAATTAAGTACATTCAAGAGGAGCAAAGAAGAGAAATTGACCATCAGATTGAATTAGCTCGGATTGAAGCAGAATTTCAAAGAAAAATGGAAGTAATAGAAAGGGAAAGAGTAATCCGACGAGAAGAACGAGAAAAAAAAATCCAACGAGAAGAAAGAAGGACGGACTCGCGCCCCTTCCCAGGAAAGCTGACAAAGTTTCTGAGCCCCGTAAAACCCCCAAACTTCTTTCCCCAAAACCAACAACGGGACTCCAAACCACCCGTTAAGACTTCTCCTCCATCTCTCTTCCCGAAGCGACCAACCATATGCTTCACCTGTGGTGTAGGAAACCACATGAGCTGGAATTGCCCCCAAAATTCTAGGCTTAAAAGCGGACCAGCCCACCAAGTTAACCAGATTAATGCAACCCCGGCTCCCCCGGTGGTGCAGACACAAGCAGAAACTTCTCCCCATCCGTCAGGCCACCAGGTAAATTTTTTTTGGAATAAAAGTTCAGCGGGAACTTTGAAATATGAGGAGGGCAGCGTGGACAGCTGTCGAGTATTGACTCTCGTCAGGGACACAGGATGTACGTGCTTCATCGTGTCCGACGAACTCCTCCCAGTGGCCTCTAACCACGAAAAATTTGCGGTGGTACGTGACTACCTTGGGCGGGCGAACAGATTCCCCGTCTCTAGATGTTACCTGCAGTGTCAATATTATAATGGCTGGGCTGAAGTCATTGTAGCACCAATAAAATTCTGTTCCGTACTTATAGGAAAGAGCCCCCAAGTAAGTTTCGACCCTGTGTTTCAGGCCGCCCTTCCTCAAGGCCGAGATAAGAAAGAAGCCCAGGAGCCCGTCCCCATCAGAACCCCGATACCGTCCGATTTCTCGGAGACCCCTAACCAGGACTTTAGGACGGAAAAAGAGGAATGTGATTCACTAAAACCCTTAGGTGATAAGGCCCCAGACAAGGACACGGAGACTGTCCCTGGACCCCAAGAAATAAAGAACCCCCAACGCGCCCATGGAGATACCTTCGTAGAACTGGACGAAGCATCGGCGCTTGAAGAGGACTGCCCCGCGGAGTCCCTTAAGGTAATCCAGACAGTGTGCATCCAACCTGATGCCGATTACCCTCCTCCTTCCCTACCAGGCGAGTCTTTAGAACCCTCTGACCTGGATAGTGACGCGCAGCTGACACCACGTCAGAAGAGTCAGCTCCAAGAACTAATTAAATGGAATCACCATTTATCCACCCTATTAGCTCTTTTCGAGCAACTGCGTGAAAATGGCCTCACCATTGGCCCCAGCAAATGCCAGTTTGCCCACGAAACCATCAAATATTTGGGTTTCAAAATAGGACAAAGCAAGTCAGGTCCCCAAGAGAACAAGATTAAGGCAATCGCCGACATGCCCCTCCCGATTACAAAGAAGCCATTAAGATCGATCCTAGGATCAGCTTCTCCCTATCAGCGATTTGTTCCGAATTTCGCTGCAATTTTGGCCCCCCTATGCCCCCTTCAGGAAAAGAATTTCCCCGATCGTTTACGTTGGAATGATGTCGCTGTTTCCCATTTTAATCAGCTCAAAAGTAAGTTCATTTCTGCCCCCATTTTTAAGTTGCCCAACCCGGAAAAATCCTTTGGGGTTAAGACCGACGTGATCAGCGAGGGCATTGGAGGTGTACTCCTTCAATACGTGGATGACAGAACGAGTCATCCAGTTGCATATGCTAGCCATCTATTATTACCACGCGAAAAGAGATATGCCACTAGAGAAAAGATAGCTCTATCAATTATCTGGGTCATAGACAAATTCAAGATGTACTTGATATGTAAAGATTTTCAAATAGGAACCGACCACCGTCCGTTAGCCTATATTAGGAATTTGAGACACTCAAACGGCCGCATCATGCGCTGGAGTTTACTCTTGCAAGAGTATCAATTTAAAATAAATTATATCAAAGGTTCCGATAACCAGGTCGCTGACGCACTCAGTAGGAATGCGTTACCGAATAGCGTAGAACAATTGTATTCATAGGATTAGTATCTCCATGTAGGTATATACCGTCTTGTACGACTTAATTTAAGATTCTTTTGTAATATAGTTAATTAATGTATATGTCTGAATTTTGTAACGCTCAATGTCTAATTTTTTTATGTATATATATTTGTTCTTATTAATTTACGTATAAATTATTTTGTCCCGTATGTACTAAGTTTATAACATTTCATTGTTCCATGCCCTTTTTTTTTATTAAGTTGTATTAAAGGTTATTTTCCCCTGTAATCTAAAGATCAAAATAATCATGTACTGAGGTAATACTAGTTAGGTGCAGGAAGATACGGTTGGTACAAGAAAACGAGTTCCCTACAACGGAGCTCTATCGTTGTCCCTTCTCTCTTTTTTTTTTCGAAGTGACAACTTCCCCTGGAATGAAGGGGTGTGATAGAACGAGTTGAATCTGTGTTAAATTCAACTCCTATCCCATATTAGTTAAAACCTCGAGGAGGCCCACGTGCATCTTCGATTCGAGGCTTGGAGTCTTATCAACAGCTGCCGGACGTCAATGTTTAAACAAGGAGGTTATCGTCCCCCCTTTCGCCCCCATACGCCGACCTCGCCAGATCGAGTTAGGCTTATGAACAGATAAGGCATTTTTCTCCGGCCCAGCTGTGCGTTCCCTCCAAGCTTTCACTCCATTTTTCCCCACGCCAAGGAGATGTCCTGGCTATTTATATGGAAACTTTACCACTAAGATCAGATTGGAGATCCAGATTTTCGTCGCGAAACATCACCACGACCCTCTCTCCCTTTGTGCGCCAAGGGACCTCGACCTCGAGATTCACCATCACTTGTCCAGAAGGAGGACAATATTCCTTGAGTGCCAAAGGTTTGAGCCTTTAGTGACGCCAAGTCCCCAAGGCATCCCCCCCCCCTGTTGTTCAAGGAGAACAACATTAGAACAGCCATTGTTCGTTTTGAGCCCTTCGCCAAGAAACGGTTCTCCCCCCCCCCTGTTGTTCAAGGAGAACAACATTAGAACAGCCATTGTTCGTTTTGAGCCCTTCGCCAAGAAACGGTTCTCATCCCCCCTGTTGTTCAAGGGAGAACAACATTAGAACAGCCATTGTTCGTTTTGAGCCCTTCGCCAAGAAACGGTTCTTCCCCCCCCCTGTTGTTCAAGGGAGAACAACATTAGAACAGCCATTGTTCGTTTTGAGCCCTTCGCCAAGAAACGGTTCTCATCACCCCCCCTGTTGTTCAAGGAGAACAACATTAGAACAGCCATTGTTCTTGAGCCCGTAGACAAGAGACGGTTCTCATCCCCCCCCTTTGTTCAGAAGAGAACAACCTAGAACAGCCATTGTTCTTCCAGCCGTTCGTCGAGAACGGTTCTCCTTCCCAAGACGCCACGTCAGGATCATCTTATCCCCCCCCCTTTGGCTGGAACTCGCCAGCGGACCGAATATTCCTTCAAGTACCTTCCACCGCACCCTAATGAAGTTACGTAAGCCAAGCGTCACCTTTTGAGTATTGATCCCTTATTTGTCAATTCTATCCTGTGCTTTAAATGGTTTATCGAACCATCCCATCTCTTTAACTCCATATTTGTTTTACCTTTTTTTGATCCCTTAAATCCTTGGATTAGCCCGAGTCTCCACGACCCTTTCCATTCCGTTTGTCAATATTTTCCGTTTTTGTGTTTTGTTTATAGTTATTATTAATAAAACTCTATTTTATTAATGATAGCAATATTATTATCCTTGAGCTCAGTTCCACTTCTTAAGCATTTTTGAAGATACATAATATCGGCCGCCATGACAGTAAAACGCACTCTAGAGATAATTAAGGAAGTTCCCTCAACGAATAGTGTTATATATAGTATCGTCGGGAGTCATTCTACGACACTCACATTCCTTCTGTAATGAGACCAGTACACCATGGCCCTGGAATTTTAATACCAGATCCAGCTTAACCCTAGACTTCGATGATTCTGATTATGAATAAATTAACAGTGCCAATGACAGGTCCAGTAGCAGAGACTCCATATAGAGCTTCAAATGAACTGAGCCTCTCAACCAGGCCAAACCTAACGGTCTTACTAGGGATTTAGCACTTTCCAAATTAGCTTCTGAGATATTAGGCTCAGGATTTCGAAAGGATAACTTGCTGATTCCAGGAACATCACTCACTTCGTATAAGATACGAGACGAAGAATCCACAAGTATTTTGCAGTGTGTGAAAATGTCTCATCCTTAGTGTACAGCTAAAATGTTGAGGGGTTGATCGAATCTTTGGTGTTGTCATATGACATTAGCATGGAAGCTATCTATAAACTCGTCAAAACGAAGTTGAAGAGTAGTTCTCAACTATGGGGATAAAGTTGCATTAGACCCTGTAGCACATCCCGTACAAATTTGTCAGGCTTATTTCGTATATGACCAATAGAACTTGAAGTCAAGGACGGCTTAATTTCGTCTTGGCATGCCAAAGATCAAACTCGCGATGATATCTTGACTAATATTGCTTCAATTTTGTTTAATAAGCACCTGCAACTGCTCATATAATTGGGTGGCTTCCTTTTATCAATCGTCGGTTCAAATCTAGCGAATTCCGAGGGCAAGGTTTTAAAAATTTTATGTTAGTTTCAGCCAATAACTTTGTTATTGCTATTGCTTTGTGACGGGATGCGCCAACGTGCTGAAAATGTAGCTACTCGTATCATCGCCAATTTTGGCCTTAACTGTTGGGAAAAGGTGCTGATAATGCACATTTAGTTACAAATTTGAGTTACTGGCAGTTTTCCTCGGCAAATATTTAGTGCTCTAGTTCCCTTAGATAAGAAGCTGCACCAGACATAGAGAGTGTCCAGATGTTTCACTAGGGGCAAGAAACAGGACTCATGGAAGCGCTCTCTATTTCTCCTACTAACGAGGGATCTTCCAGAAGCTACAAAAAAGCAGAAGAGAACTTCATCAGAGAATATCACTTTTCCCCAGTCTTCAACAGTCCATTCTTCATAATTCCTACAAATTAGAGCCTATCCGTAAAGCCTATCCGATGAGGCTTCTTCGCATCACTTCTTGACTTGAGAGCTTTGGCGAAATATCTTCGACTTTGTGCAGACTGTGGAGGTGTTGACGCCTGTTGCTTTGCAATCGTGAGCAAGCTTAGCACTGGAAGCAACGCGATCTTTGATTTGAGACCTTACCAAGAAGCGATCTTGGGGTTCATTTGAAGCTCTTTGTTGTCCAAGGGGCTTCACATGACACTTTATAAAATATTAATGATTCTAAAAATGGTACTCCTTGATACAATACTGTTACCAACTATCTACTTGCATTTTAGGCCACTTTGGTACAGAACATCAATGCTTTTCTTTGGAAGGAACGATTTTTGGAATTGTAAAAGATGCAAACATTTATTTTTACAAGAGACTATTACGAAATTGATTATAATCACACAATATCATTCATTTAACCCGTAGTTGTCAATATTTTACCATTTTGATCGAATACAAAAAGTCCAGGGACTGAAACTGACCTCCTACAGAAACAGGACCAAAGTGCGATTTTAGATTCAGCGAAAGAATGCAAATGTTTTCTTATTATTTTTGAAAAGTTGACTTTTTAATAAACATGAAATGATATAAATATTAAAATATTTATTACTATCACTTAAATGTTTTAAACTAATGAAGAATGAAAATATATATTAGTCTGAAAACCTTTGGCCATGACTGTAATTCCCTTCTAGAATACAAGAGAGGCCGGGGAAACTAAGCAATCTATTCTTTTTTATTATTTAGATATTAATGCGACCAGGGAAACTAATATCATAAGTAAACTATACTTTTTTATTATTTATTAATTATTTTTAAAATGGCTGTTGCAATAGACTATGTTGTTTTCCAAAATATATTTCAGAATGGCTAAGACTATTTAACTTCCCTATAAACGTGATATTGTTCAATGCATAGTAAGTTTAGTCTGATTGAGCGAATTTTCTTTATTTTTATTTTTAAAGTATTTTATTATTTTTCAGATTGTGGCCAATAAATTGGAAATGTTTCCTATGGAAAACAGGTCTAAAAAACAGATGAAAAGAGCTATGCACAGCGTGCACATTTCAGGGAGAGGATCGAACCGACCGCAGCCCCTTAAAATCTTTCTCGTGCGCTCATCTACCAGATAATTGAGTCTTTTTGCTTCTGAGTGACCTGGACAGCCCTTGCACTTACGAAAACCTAAAGCCCCAATTTTCAAACGACCTGCCACAAGCAGGAATTATCCCACATGCACTCATGGAACTCAATAAAAAAATTGCGAGACATTTTTGTGGACAATGTTATCAGAGACTTTCTTAGAAAATCCTTCGTGCGGTCGTTCGCACACAAAAGTCTCGAGGCACTCAAAATTTAGCGCGAGAAGCCCCACTGGATCAATTAGGAGCTGCAGTGGCTCGTGCACTGGAGAAAACAAGCAAGGGATGAGGCTCTCGGGTCGAGGAGGATTTTCTCCATAAATTACACTGGAATTATTAAGAATCCAACATTTTGGTCTATCCAAAAATGGATTGATCACTTTGTTTCATAACTGGTGCATCCAAGATTGGATCATTCGCAGCGCTAGAACAATTTAAAAAGGGCGATTAGGAGACTGTGAGTATTTCAGCCATGCCTTCAAAGGAGTAAAACTTAACCATTTGATCTTTAATATAGAATTGCTAATAATATTCTTAGCAAAGCAATTTAAATGAATGATTGAGATTTAACGAGCTAATGGATTGTAGAGGAAACTTACAGTATGTGCGTTCTGCTCAAAATACACAACATTCTCCCAGAGAAACTCGCGCACGCTAATTTATCGGACAATGCAGGAACGCTATAAGACACATCTAAGGGAGTCAGAATCCAAGTGACGCTCACTCAAAAGAGCCTATCGCAACAGAAGACACGACGCTGTCATCACACAAAAGGTTGTCATCCTCTTCCATTCCAATCAACCTTCTAGCACCATTTAATGATTCAATTGCTTGCACTACCCCTTCCCCTCCCTCAGCAAGATGGTGCCCCATGTATACTGTTACACTGATAGCTTTCCCAGCAAAAGAGTCCCTAGCAGTCTCAAACTAAATTGATCCTAACTGAGCTTTATTTCTTCTATACATTTCCATTTTACCCCTTTTGCCCCTTTCTTTACAAGCATCTGCCCGCATATTTTCTTTGCCAGGGGCTAATTTCGCAGTGTGAGGGAATCCCCACGCGGAAGATCTTTAGCAGAAAGGAACTCCCATGTGCAGCTGAAGGCCCGGTAGCCTTGAATCGAGTCCCCCACGATTCACCTTTTTGCGGGCTAAAATAGCTCTGCCAGAAGATTCAAGGCCCTTCGAAAGTAGAGCTGTTTCCCGCTAACCCCCAACTCCGGGGAGAGCCTCGGACATAAATAACGCTCGACTCCCCGGAAGAGACACAGAGTTGAGATGTCTCGCCAGAACCCAAAAGATTTTCCCATGGTTCCAAGTCAAGTGCTAGCAACAAAGCAAAGTGACAGTTAGACTATTTTTTATATTTGGAATAAGCCCCAGCCAGGAGGTAATTCCAAAGAACGATCGCCCCGAGTGATTTTTCCCGACTTCTTTCATCAACTTCTGTCGAAGCCCTCCTTATTTCGGGTAGCCGAAGTACTCTCCCCTGGACCGGAAGTTACCGCCCCCCCCCTTGCTTTTGAAGAACCGTCAACACTCCAACCTCCCGCTCTGAAGTCCGAGCGGCTCACCTCATGTACAGAAGACATCCGTAAGCCAACTCCCCTCCCCCCTTCAGTAACTCAATTGAGTTAATCTTCCCCCCTTCGTTTATTGGTGTGATTTTTGCCCGTTAATTCTCTGATGTAATTTTACCCTTCAATTCTCTTATTAATTTTTTTGTGTAAATAAAATTCTTTTTTGTACAAGTCTCTTTAAATAACCTTGAACTTTGCCATTGTCCATAATTTACCTGACCTCGTTGCACTCTCTCGTTACTCAGCCCGTCTGAACGCGTGGTTTTCCGTCCCTTTTGTCGGTTCGCTTTCAAGCTAGTGGTCCTCTTCCATAGATATAATATGGTATTGATATAATGTAATGTCAAACCACGACACGCAGGCTAGTCGCCCATTAGCTGTCGTTCATTCTTCCCACACTTTTCTCCTTCTACCTCATTCAGATTTATTTTCATTATTGATCCTTTTAGGCACACACATAGGGTGTCTGGGACACTATAGACAGCCTTTTTACGGCTGGCATCTGGAGTATTGTGTGTCCTTTTAGCCTAAATACCTACAGTAAGATCTACATCTCTAGGTTTTCAATATATTTCACACTCTACATAGCTTCAACATTTTCCTTACAGATCTCCGTACAGACTTTTGCGATACGCTTTAAGTTGTATTTCAGTTTAATTTCTAGGAAACATCAACTATTCATTCATCGAATGAGGAATTGACGTCGTTGCAAGCCGACCTCTCAACTTTCCATAAATTTCCTAAGATTAATCACTTTAATTTCTTCTAAAATTTCAATCACTTGCGATCTATTAAAAGGTCTAGTTAGATATTAACTCATCTTTTCCTTTCCCAAGATAACGTTCGATTAGGATCATAATCCTTTACACTTGGGGAAAGCAACACCATTAAAGTCGGAATCAGATGGATTTTGGGAGGAAAATATTTTAAAAAGATATACGAAATTGGGTCAGAGGTTGCACCAGCTGGCAAAATCAAAAGTACAACAAGACAGGAAGCCACTAGGCACCCAACTTACAGCTTCTGATATTCGCCTCCACACGGCGCACTGGTTCAAATAATTTCAGGTAATACATTACAATTCTAGCTCGAATCATTTCATTAATTATTAAATCTTACAAGCACTAGCATATTTATAACAGTCCGGCAAATTCTCACAGGAACGCCGTGTTATGAAAAATTATCCATTTAAGATTCAAAACCTCCTTGTTAGTTAAAGTCACTTTGCCAAAGTGGCTGGAAACCTTCCCAACCGACATTTTGGCGGTGTAAGATTCTACCAAAACGAATTGTAGCTATTCCCTGTCCCCCAAGAACTAAAGAACTAATGCATTCTGGACCTCCATGACAGGATAAATTTGGCCGCGAAATTAGTATCCCGACAACTAGCGCAGCGAGAAACTCCATAACAGAACACTTGGAGGAATTTACTCACGTCTTTATACGAAATAAACAAGCACAATCCAAATGTTCCCCACCATACACGGGTCACTACAGAAGATGCATCAGAGTAAACTCATGTCATACAAAGGGAATTTAGGACAGGTCCGGGCATATATTAGTAACCTCAAACCAGCTTTCACAACTCTACACCACTAGACGCCACAAATGACCTACAACTTTGCACTGCACTGCCCAAAAAGTCAGTACAATGGAATTTGCAGTAAACTAACACAGCCTATATTCAACTAACAAGATAACCAATAATCCATGAGCAGGAATTTCTTAATTTACCCTATTCATTACCTTATTTTTCAACTCAACTTCTCCCGAAACTTGGTAAATTTGAACTGTATGATTAATAACACTGGCCAACAAACTTGAACTTTTTTTAATCATCAGAGACCTGAGCAAACTTTTCTCATGGCACTTTTCTCGCTGATTTCAAATCAAGTTTTCTTTCTTTAGCACATCAGGTTTACGAGATATTCGAAAATGCAATATGACCACCGTCACTGATAGAATGTAGTGTTTTACTATGATTTCTTTTCCGAAACTGGTTATATATAGTTACATAGCGTCATTGCACATATCTCCATGTGCATTGAGAAGTTGAACTGACACAAAATGATGCATTTAACATATAGAAACTCTAAAATTTATCATTCTCTTTAGGCGTAAACATATGATAAAGATAAATAACCATGTATTGTTCATTCCACAAGCATCACAAAGTTAATGGTACTTATATTGCATGTATAAGAATGGTAAACAATGATTAAAGGGCTAATAAGTCAAAACTCGAATTCATAATCGTTGTGCATTGGATTTGAGTTTAAAATTTTGCTCGGGATTATCACGATACAACATCCAACAATGATCTCCCATCATGCTCTTATTTCAAAATCCTTGATAGCGAGTTTCCATGGTCTTCATATCTTGGTGGAAACGTTCACCTTGCTCCTCACTTACGGCTAGAAGATTTTATCGGAAAAAATCTAGGTCCGAATGCATGAAAGGGAATTTAAGTGGCATACAGTATCCCATTTCTTTATAAGATTGAAGAAGGTTTTCCACGCCATCTCTGTATGCAAGTGATTTGTTGATGCCCAGGAAGTTTGCACATAACCACTTGAAGGCTAGCCATGCATTTAGTTCAAGAGGAGTGAGGGTCTTCTAGAAATCAGGGCCTGCTAACACCTCCCTGATTTGTGGTCCTACATATATGCCTACTTTTAGTTTTGTCGCGCTCAGTTGTGGAGGTTTTTGCACAGATATTGGAACCCTTGAGAATTGTCCTTAGCCATTGCTTTCACGAAGTTTTTCATTAGACCTAGTTTCAAATGAAGAGGTTGCAGATATATTTCCTGAGGCTCTACCAGAGGGACAGACTGAACACTGCTTATTCCAAGATCATATGTAGATCAAAGTGGCCAGTCACGCTTGTCTTAATGTTTTGCAGTGGCACGGCTATCCCACAGGCAGAGGAAGCAACAGTACTTCGTGAATCTTCCTTGCATATACATTAGCATGCCTATGACTTTTAGATCACCACAGATGTACCACTGATGGGCTCGGTAGTTTATGGCTTTAAGAAGAACATCCATATTGTCATATGTCTCCTTAAGGTGGACAGAATAGCCAATAGGAATGGAAGGCTTTACATTGCCATTGTTCAAGAGTACAGCTTTCAGCCTTATCTTAGAAGCATCAATAAAGAGACACCAGTCAGACGCCTCATATGTCTGTGATAAGGCTTCGAACAATCTATTTATACCATGCCAATAGCAGAGAGGTCCATTAACTGTGAAGAATGAAGTTAAATTACGATTACGCTTTCTAAAGTAACTCACATCACATTTTTCTCGAGTAAGAATTTTTCCTGTAGTCGAGATGCTAGAAGTCCTGCTTTCTCCTTTGACAGTGACAGATCTTTCACAAGATCATTCAAATCTTCCTGAGTAAATAACTTTGGCTCAGAGTTAGCATCCTTATATTCAACATCCGCATCTAATGTGCATGCACCTTCAGTACTGCTATCATCACTGATATCATCAGGTACGAGGCCATTATCAGGTGAAATTGGAATTGGCAAAGATATATGATGTGGAACTAGTCTGTACGCCGAATCCATGGGTGGATAAACAATTTGGTGTTGTTCTTTGCAGAAATAGCAATCTTCAAAATGATCTCTGGGCTCTCTCCATATCATAGGAAGAGCAAAGGGCATTGAAGCTTTATTTTTGTTAATCTAGTCACGTTATCCATTAGAGCAGGAATTACAAATTTGGTGTGGTGTCCATGCTTTATCTTGGTCACCAAGAGGGCAACCGAAGTAGAGTTTGTACATTTTCTTTATATCATCTGTGATAGTACGCTGCTGAGATTTTGTTGTAAAATGCCCACATACATAGCAAAATTTATATGGATGATTTTTGCACTCTCTAGGCATTGTTATTGCTTTGTAGAAATATTTGGAAGCCTCTTATGATCAACGCAGAAGGAGAAGCTTAGAAGATGCACATCACATGAGGAACCTGAAAGCACAAAACAGAATTATAAATAATTGCGCAAAATATGCATGCGGGTTACAAATGTAAATGAATTCTTCTCTATACCCCTTTAACCAGCAAGAACTCACGAAACATCTAGTTTTCTCATCTTAACAGTACAATAATGATGCATGCAATAGAACAATACCAGTAATATACTACATTAAATAATCACAGGCGGCCATTTTGAATCTTTGGCATATTTTAAAAACGGTGGGTGCTAGAGCAAAACCGAAGGCAGATTCGGATTCGACAAGGGAAATGCATTTAGAAAAGTAAAGTAAGGTCTCTGATGAAAAATGTGTGTTGGCCAGTGTAATGCTTACGCTAGTTAGAGCGAACCACAATTATTAGCCAATTTTATTTCATCTGTGCGAAATGTATTCGTAAGAAAATTCCTGTAACAATTTCCCTTAAAATAGCATCAAATTCTAATATCCCTTTCCACTTAGAATATCATAATAATTTTGGAAATATTTCTCTGTTTAATAAATTGAACAGAATATTCGCTTCCATAACTCCCTCGTTTGAAATTCCTTTCGTTTATTTAAGATATGCACTGTTCTTGTGTTCTTCAGGATCTGCGACTATATATGACGCGTTAGGTGGAAGAAGGGTCGAAGCCACATTTTCAAATTTTTCAGGAGAGACTTCCAAAGTTTGTATATTATACATCTTGCAGTTAACTGGTATAATCCAAAGTTTTATCGGTTACGTCTATTTCAACATTTTCTTGTTTGTCCTTTTTAGTTTCCATTTGTTCTGACAAATTTGTATAATATTTCGCTGCGTCTGTTGTCATTAATTTGGTAAGTTCTTGGATATCAATTTTCTTTTCCTTTGTTATTGGGAGCATCTTAGAATACTTTGGAGGCAGTGACTCACGAGCTAAATTAAACAAATTGCAGCTGTAAGAATTTTTTCCTCTTTGCAGCCTGACAGGATGACTATTACTGTTTGGGCTTGATTGAAGTCTAGAGGAAATCACGTACCCTTCGTTGTATTGATGATCCAAAACAAATTTTCTTGCATCAATAAATTTAATTGCGTTTGATTTCCTTTTGTAAATGCGCTCTTGTAAAACTTCAAAATCGAAAAAATTACTTTGTTCAAGTTCTACAACTTTAAAGCGCTGAGAAACAGACGTAGTTATTGCTTTTACCTAATCTTTCTTTGTATAAATAAGATCATTATACTGTTTTTTTATATTTTGTTCAATTTCTCCGAACTGACGATCACAAGGCATTGTTTAAATTTGGATATGAATTAGTTCAAATTAGACTCTGATTTTTAGTATAACGATAAACTAAGTTATAAGGATAACTTATCCGTGAAAAACGCCATTTTCAAATTTTGTTGCTTAGGCCTTTCTTCCACCTAACGCGTCATATGTTCCGCACATTTTCGCTTTGTCTTTCTTAACTACTTTCTTTACAGATCTCTCCTTACAAAATTTATACAGATATGGCCAAAGGTTTTGAGACATATCTTTTCTTTTCTTTTTAAAATTTAAGTGATCGGAATAATTATTCGAAGAAATAAATTCGCGCAGGTTGATTAAAAGGTTAGCATTTAAAAAAAAAAATAAGGAAAAACAGAACATACCTTCGCTGAATCCCAAATCGTTCTCTGGTCCAGTTCTTTTAGGAGGAGATTTTCAGTCTCTGGATGTTTATTATTCAATCAAAAGGGTAAAATGAGAACAGATATCAGTTAGATGAATAATGTTGTATAATTATAGTCTATTTCGTAATTTATTTTCTAAAAATTAAGGTTTTAATCTTTTTCAATTGCAGAATTGGTTCTTTCCAAAGAAAAGCTTGTAACCATTGTTGCTCGTACTGCAGTAAAGTGGCTTGAAATGCAAGGCGTTAGTTGCTTTAGAGTATTGCATCAATGAGCACCATCCTTTAGATCGTTACTGATTTTATAAAGACTCCTGTGAAGAAGTCTCTGGACACCTAAGAGCATCAAATGAACGCCAAGATCGCCTGTTGGTAAGAGCTAAACGAAGGTACGGGGTGCCTCCACGGCCGAGCTTGCTTACGATTGGATAGCATCAGTTGTGAACGCTCCAGCTCGCAAAGGGAGACGGAGACTTTTCGACAAATGTCTCAAATCAAGGAGGGCGGTAAAGAGGCCTCATCACGCCCCCAAAATCCTTCCGCATCGGCTCCACTTTTGTAGGAAATAGAAAGAATGGACCGTTGAAGACATGAACAAAGTGATATTTTGTCATTAATACCCCAACCCTTGTTTTGATTTTATGGAATTTTGATTTTATGGAAGATCTCTCATTAGGATGAGAAAAGGGAGTGATTTCACTAGTGTGTGTCGTGCCCACTGTTAAGCATCAAGGCATTCTTAATATCAGGGTTTGCTTCTCATTTAACAGAACTGGAACACTAACAATTTTGCCCAAGAAAACTACTATGAACTCAAAATGATACCAAAGGATGATTCATCAGCAACCTTTTACAACAGTTCAGGACCAATTTGGGGATGATAACTATATTTTTTAGCATAATAGCGCATCTTGTCAAATAACAAAAGCGATAACAAAGTTCTTGGCCAAAAATAACATCGACATTTTGTGACATTGGCCCGAGAATTCACCCGATTTAAACCAATAGAGAATTTGTGTATGGTAATCAAACGCGGTTGATAAACACATGTTAGCCAATTGTGATCAGTTGCTGATACTTATTGAAAAGAAATGGACCAATATCAGCAAAAATATCATAAAAAATTTGGTCTCAAGTACGCCAAAACGAATTGAAGCAGTCCTGAAGAACAAGAGACATCATTGTAAATAATGACTGCTTGTATCAATTGATTGTAATTATCAATTCAATGGATTTGTCTTTAAATTTTTGTCTATTTTACCTTTAAAGTATGATACAAGCATGCTAAAAATGCACATCAATAAAACTTAATCATACCTTAGCCACTAATCAACTTGATCGATTCTCTCGACTCCATCGCACCTACCTGACGACAGACAAAGATTGAACCAACGAATAAGTGTCTTAGCAAATAATGATCTAGAAGTATTAAGGTGAAAGTAGTTTTAGAATTCCACGAACGTAAACGATATGGCCCGAGTAAGCAATGCCCGAATCACGAAGGTGTCTTCATATAATGGCAGTTGTCACTTTCATTATTCATTATTATTCGTTTATTATTTGTTCAGTATAAAATTTAACACAAACCGCGCCCCACTTTCTCTTTACGGTTGGGCATAAACTTGCCTTATTTCTTTGCCAGTCTTCAAATTCACTCGTTCGATTCATCCAGGTCTGAAAACGTATTGTGCAATTGATTCTATTAAACACAGATTTTTATTTTATTATAAAGTTTACAACAGGTTATGGTTTGTACAGAAAGATAATTAAGGGATGTTGGACGAGCAAGTTTATTCTTGACATTAGTATTCATAACACGGATAGTTAAATTTCCCCAAAAGGGGTGAAATATCTATGGAATGAGTCTGAAAAGACAGCTATGGATAAAAATTATTGATTCATCCAGGTCTGAAAACGTATTGTGCAATTGATTCTATTAAACACAGATTTTTATTTTATTATAAAGTTTACAACAGGTTATGGTTTGTACAGAAAGATAATTAAGGGATGTTGGACGAGCAAGTATATTCTTGACATTAGTATTCATAACACGGATAGTTAAATTTCCCCAAAAGGGGTGAAATATCTATGGAATGAGTCTGAAAAGACATCTATGGATAAAAATTATTGATGAGACAAACTGGAATGATCGAATTTTTCTTTCAATTCAAATTAAGTTTTAATTTTATGACGAAGTAGGAGTAGAGAGGAAAGAATTCATTTTGGTTGTGTATTCTGTTAAGAATTTTTGAATTTACCTAAAAAGAGACTCACAATTATCAGACTTTGATCCCTTGATTGGCGACGCATCCACATTACGAAGAAAGACAAGAGTGTGTAGCGTTATTTCCTGATACTCCTCTATCCGATGTTAAATAGTCTTATTGGGAGGTTAATCTAACATGAGTCCCATGACCCACAACAGCAGTGTTATAAGATAAATGACAGTATTGTAAAGTGGTCTACTCTCTCTTTTGAAATAAGATCGAAATGTATGCCATTCGTAATATCCCTATGGCATCCATGCCCTAAGACTACGTCTTAGCATGCGCAAGGCCAGAGGGGGGATAAAAAAAGAGAGCATTTGAAACAAAATGAGGAGATAAATGAGGCTCCTTTAAATTGGCGAGGATCGTCGACTCGCAGCAGACACGATTTAAGGGCGTCAAAAGAAATCTTGGGTATATCCTATCTCAGCCTAGCATACCCACCTATTTTACACATGGGGTGTAGTCAGCATCAGTCGAATTCCATCACGTTCACCTACTATAATAAGGAGCCTACTGATTCCCAAATGCTAACTTTGGGTTTAAATATGGATAACATTTCTTCCAAGGTCTTTTATTACTTTACGAAAGCTCTTTACAAATATGAGAGGCTAATATATAATTATATAAACAGTGGCAGTATCTTTTCTTCTTATTTAAATGTCATTGGGGATATTTTATATATATATATATATATATATATATATATATATATAAATATATATATATATATATATATATATATATATATATATATATATATATATATATATATATATATATATATATATATATATATATATATATATATATATATATATATATATATATATATATATATATATATATATATATATATATATAACTGTCAAACGAAGAATTGATTCAAGTATTTCTGCTCCCTTAGATAAGTAAGTGTCTCGGTGAAATAAACAACATAAGGTGGCTTTCAGGCTTTCGAAGAAAATTATATATCATATTCGTGCAACTGATATTTCTCATTGATTCTTTTCCATTCATGCATAAGGATGCCTCACTTTAATAATGGTTAGCTTATGTTTCTTTGATATTATTCTTATTTTAACCACAATTCACTAATAAAAAATACCCAGTCACCATGATAATGATAAAGCCTTAAGGTAGGATGTTCATTTAACTACAACGTAGAGGGGTAGGAGGTTATTTAAACAGGTACAGAGCTCGCCTGAAATCCCTAAATTGTCTATACTTTCTCAAGACTGTAGTGAAGGAAAGTTGACATTTTGCGATGGAACAATGGTGAAATGAGTGATTTGCGACGGAAAAAGTATCGAATTCGACAGAATAATACCACTCATAGGATAAACATCAGTTCTAAGCTGTAGATAAGTGGTTGCTGAAACAACAAATTTAACCATTTTTAATTTCATTAGGGGAATAATTTTGCTTATAATTTCAAGATGTCAAACCCACAATAAACAAATCTTGAACTTCTGGCGACAGCGATTTCCAAGCTTTGTGGCTACGGTACTCTCGTGGCTCAATCTACGGAAGATGAATTTTAATGCCGCTATTTAGGTGCCCCGAATAAGCTGCTGCACCAGGCAACTCTAAATGCGACACGGCTTTTCTGCTTAAGCACCCGCTATCCTAAAATTGGTTGCAACTAACCGGGCTTTATTATTTCTAGGGATTATCCTTTAACCATTTACTTGCCCTTTTTGTAATCCTCTAATCTATTTTTTTGGTCGACGACTAATTTTTCAGTCTTGTCGCCGACCCACCTTCAGACATTCATCCATAGTCAGGGCAAGAGGAGAGAGGGGTAACCTCCTCCCTCTTGGCTGCGGTTGGGGGGTTAACATGTTTTTTAATTTACACCCATTCTTCCTTCTTTTGCCTCTATCTTTCTTTTCTTTTGTTATCGTTTTACCTCCTGGTCCCACTGTCTCGCCGCTGAACCTTTGCTCACATGGCCGAAAAAAGTGTCTCAAGTGTGGCCAGCTGATGAACCAGACACCTCTTGAGCTGCTCTGGATTGGATTGGTAGGGGAGGGGGGTTGTAGGGGAGGGGGAGAGTTGGCAGTCGTTTATCATTTACCACCCGGAATAATAATGAACTCCATGCCCAAAGAGGGTATTAGGTGGGCAAGAAAACAATGTCATTTTAAAACACTTCTAAAAATGTTTCATAGAGTTGTTTAAATTGTTCGAAAGTTGCTGCAAGATGTTTAATGACAACAATAATGGTTATGCCTCCTTTTTAATCCAATAATTTTAAAGCATTTTTAATCTAGTAATGTTAGGTCTTTTTTATAAGCTAGAAAAGAAATGTATTTGTGTGCCAGATGAACTGTTTCAAGGACAGGTCTATAACGTATGAATATTGCTTCATCTCTGGACTTAACGTATGTTTAACGAAATGCAACATAACAATGAAAATCTTGAACAAAACAGTCCTCAACTGGTGCAATGGAGTAAATGACTTTCTCGTTCATTGCAATGGACGCCTACACGAAGCAAATTTGTCCCAAGGAAGGGATTATAAAGTTCTCTCTGATCATCCATATTCACAAAACCATTCATTACTATTTATTTAGGTCATTACAATATCGCTAAATGTCAAAGTTCTCTTTGATATGAAGGAGGTATAAAAAGAGATCAAAGAATATATTTCATCAAAACCAAATGAATTCTTCAAGATATTCACTGCTTAGGTAAACGAGGAGAGATTATTGCCAATAGTGATGGTAACTCATTGGCTGGATAAATGTATTCTTTAGTATATTAAAATAATTTTATTTCATTTTATAGAAGGAATTTAATTTCTTCACAATCTAATACTTCAAAAGCTCAGGATCGAGCAAAAGAAGACAAGCAAAATTCCATATGATACGTTTGCAATGTCTCACGATGAATTAGCTTACCCATATCCCGTCTCTTCTGGGAAAGAGGTTTTTCCCTTTAACGAAATTTTTCCTTTGGGAGCCGCCCTCATGAGTCTCCATCTTTAGCACGGAGCCCGGGGTAGTTTCGATCTCAAGAGAGGGACACAGTAGCAGAACCCTCGGGAACATGCCCTGCTTTTTTGATCAGAGATTGGTCACTTTCCTAGCAACAGTATTTTCCTTTGGTAGCGGTGCCCTGATTAGAGACAATGGCTTACAAAAGAAAACGCTCTTCCACATGATTAGATGTCTAGGGAAGTGTTAAAAATGATGAGGAATGCCTAGAAGGAGGAAATCTCAATGGAAGACCGATTCCAGATGAGCGGAGATCCTAACATTGGGACTAAGGAAGCCTCGCGTGGGAGGGAGGCAGCGTCCTTCCCCAGAATGAACCAAGCTCCCCTGGAAAAAAAGGGAAAACAGAAGAAAATACAGATTCTCCTAATTCTATGCTGGGTAAGGAGATGAGCATGTCGACCGACCGACACTAAAAGGGCAGAGAATACAATGACAACTTTATATATGACAGTGGTGGCAAAACTATGACACGCGAGGGCATTTTAGGGGACACGCGTGACACTGAGCACCTTGGACATTGAAAACACGTGTATAGCTGCATACGACACCAGTTGCGTCTATCATCTGTTGTCTGTTTAGTTCAGAGTGTTAATGTGCCAAATTTAGTTCCTTTGTATGAATTCCAGCTAAACAAATAGCAATTATGTACCAAGTGGCAACTAGTAGTGTTTTTGATGTCACGTGAGTAGGTGTTGTACAGTGCTTGATAACGTCAGCAATTCTGAGGTGTAAATTTCATTCTTAATTCCTTTCTTTGGGTAAAATTTTATGTCAAGAAGTAAACAGTTCTTTAAAAAATAAATGGAAATCAATATATGTCATTTTCTTTTTTGAGAGGCGAAATTATTTAAGCCACTGACAACTCATTAAAAAGAAGTACCAGATGTCGCCACGTTTATTATTTCCTTTTTTTTCAGAACAAGTTCCAGAATATATTCATTTCACAGTTTTGATTAAACCCTTACGTACTCGTAAATGATGAGTACAACAAAGAAAATTAAATTATCAGAAAATCAGTGTAGTAGCAGAATTTTCCAAAAATGGTGAACAACTGAATATAACGAAATAATAAAGGTCTGCATTTTATGTAATCAACAAGTTACTAGCAGAACTTGGAATGTGAAAAGATACTTTGAGTCAAATCACAAGTGGTTATTAGAAAGAAATGATGAAGAACATAAAGAATATATATCGCGCAAGAGACAATCCAAAAAACGACCCAATCTCATAGTTTGTTGAAATTTGTAAGTGTCAACTCAGGTGTGAATTTAGTGAGAGCAAGTTTCAGTATTTCTCATACTATTTTTCAGCAAGGTAAACCCTTTAATGAAGGATAGTTTCTTAAAAATTGTTTTCTTAACTGCGTACCTTTTCTTTTTGAAGATTTTAGTAACAAGGACAAAATAATTAAGCGTATTAAAGAGCTTCCTATTTCTAGAAACACTGTTAAGAGCTGGGTAATGACCATGCATTCAAATATGAAGAACAAATGCAAAAGGACTTAAACGCATGTGATGAAACGACTGCTTTTACTTTTGCTTCTCGATTCGTAATTTTTGCAAGATATTCTAGTGGTCATGAAATGTTCGAGGAGTAGCTTAGCCTATAAAGCCTGTCATTAAATACTACAGGAAAAGATATTTGTGATATTGTAGTCAAAGCATTTGGCGACAGAAACATAGATATATAAAAATTTGTATCAATTACATCAGATGGAGCACCCAATATGGTGGGCCAGAAGGTTGGCTTTGTGAAACTTTTCACTAATATCGTCGGAAATTCTGTAGTACAACACTGTGTCCTAGCTCCAGTAATATTTAACATTTACATGCAGCAGCCACCCAACTATATCACAATCTGCTCGAACCTCAAGATGGGAGAACAATTTCTTATAGACTTGGCGGCAGTGTTTTCAACCTACGACGCTTACAGACCCATACAAGAACACAAGAAGAATGTGTGCTGGAACTCCAATATGAAGATGATTGCGCTCTTGTTGCCCACAATTAAAATTCACTAGAACGAATGCTTGGACTAATACATACAGTTTACCAGCAGCTAGTTTTAGAAATAAACTGCAACAAGACAGAAATCATATACCAGTGAGATGAATTACCTTACAACGTGTCCATCACTGCATTAAATGAAAACCCTGTAAAAGTTGTCCCCAATTCCCCAATTTTAAGTACCTGGGCAGTATTCTGTCTGCAAACTGCACCATAGACGAAGAAAAACAAAGTCTTAGTCTATAGAGCTGTATGCTTGTCCATACTATTATATGGTTATATGGCATGGATACTGTACAGAAAACATATGATAATGCTCTTAAAATTCCATATGAGATGTTTAAGTAGAATTCTAAGGATAACGTTGCAAGATAGAATACCAAATACAACGTGCTGGAATCACCAGTCTCGAGTGCATACTGTTGGAAAACCAGATGAGATGGGTCGGGCATGTAATTCGAATGCCAGATGAAAAAATGCCAAAGAAAATAATCTACGGACAGCTAGAACAAGGTGTTAGAAGTGCTGGTAGTCAGAAGAAGAGATATAAAGATAATGTAAAACAGGCCTTGCGCAGCATAAATATCAACCCAAGTGAATTGGAAATATTAGCCTCGGATAGGACACTATGAAGGACAAGATGCCGTGAATGAATAAACAACTTTGAACAGCAACGGAGGAATGTACTTATTGGACGTCGAGAGGAGAGACATGAGAGGGCTGCCCGGCCTCCACCGTGCGACCCTGATATCCAATGCAACATCTGTGGACGGCAGTGCAGATCCCGTATTGGTCTTCTCAGTCATCGTCGCTCCCATCAAAGAAGATTACGCTGAGACACAAGGTCATCATCGGATTACAATGGACTCCCTTAAGCAGTACAGTTTCACTATATTGTTCATCAAGAAGCACTGTGTGGTAAAGTTGGATTAATAGAACTGAAAAATATTACAGCGTCAGTCACCAAGATATTTACTTTGATATCAGCACTGGCGTTGCATAAACGTGAATTCAGCTCGCTACTGGATGAAGTTGAATCAGCTTATAGCGGTTTATTGATGTACAATAATGTTCGGTGGCTTAGTAGAGGCAATGTTCTTAAACGCTTTTCTTGAATGCATAAATGAGATACAGCTTTTATTAGACGTGAAAAAAATTGAAGGCTATCCGGAACTACATGATGATTCCTTGATTCGGTGGTTGATATTGCACTTGAATGAACTGAATGTTAAACTCCAAGGTTTTGGTAAAACTATTAATATCATGTTTGGACATTTTTGAGCGTGACATTGAAACTAAAACTTTTAAGTACTTTCCAAGATTGAAAAGGAACTATGGAGGAGTTAGTTACAAAGATGAGAATGATATCGAACACGATCAAGACTATTTTTTGTCAGCTTTACGTTTTTTGGAAGATGATATTTCATCACTGATTTTCTCAGTTTAGAGATCTTGAAGATTGCTTTTCATTAAGCATCCAGGTGAAGCTAATTTTTAAAACATGAAAACGAATCTGTTTGAATGGTTGAAAATAGAAGAACTTGAAATGCAATTAGTAGAACTTCAATCCCGAAGCATTTGGTGCTCTTAAACGTCTTTCCAAAGAGGCATTAAAGTTTTTCTCTTCTACGTATGCGTGTGAGTCTGTTCTCATCTCTTAACTACGCTATAAACAACAAAAGAAGTCGATTAACTGATGAGGCAAGTGCTGAATGTTTACATTTAGAGACAACGAACTATCGGCCCGAAATAAAGGAATTGGCTAGAAAAATTCAGGTTCACAAGAGAAATTAAATAGGTAAGTTTATATTTTTATTTATTTATTGTACAACATAGCATATATATTCATATACTTGTGTGCTAAACTCATAATGTAATATACCATTTAACAATATAAATTTAGAAGTGAAACACTAAGATGTAAAAATGACTAAGATATAAAAGTATTGAAACACCTAGCATCAAAGTTTTGCCACCACTGATCTAGGACATTAAAAAGGAGCTATCCAAAAGTAATTCTCAAACCCAAAGCGAGACTGTTATGTTTGGCCTGGCCAACCTCCCTGAGTCCGTGCGTGCAGAATGGTAGGATACCGTGTAAAAGCATTCGTCCTTTTGCCACATGTTATTATCAATACAATCGCTTCAGAATCAATTATGAAAAATGTAGGGGCCCAAAGAAGTATCAGCTCCAAATTTTCTTAACTTGCTTTAAGGACGTGTATGATTAAAGTCTCACCTGTACGGTCAAGTGTGTTAATTGTGGCGGATTTTATCTTGCCACCTATAAACATTATAATTCGTATTTTCTTTAGAAAAGGTAGTCGTTGTCGTCAAGGTTCTGGATCGTATTTCGTACAGAGAGGTTAATAAAATAATCCTGTCGAGTACTGCACGACTAGACGCCTCTTACGCCTCACAATTGAAAGAATATCGACCGTTCTGCCCTTTGAAGCCAACAAGACTTTTGAGCAATAGCTCCTTCATGGATATCTCACTGGAATAGGTTCAACTCAGTTTCCAAGCCTTCTCCTTCTTTGGCTCCAAGTCCTTCGGAAAGTTCTACGTCTCCAGCGCCATCCTACTCCGGGTGGCAGTCGAAAGTTTTCAAGCCTGCCTCCTGCACAATCACTCCCACGCATCCTTGATTTGCCGTTTCGCAGATATTAAGAGGTCATGCTGCTCAAAGACGGTAGCAGTCGACACAACCTTAAATAATTTAAACTATAGCCCCAGATGAGGGTAGCTGTAAAAAAAACAGGTCTTTCGCCCCTGTACGAAGCCAGATGAGGTGCAAAGAGTACTCGGTACCCTAAAATGGATAAGGCGGTGCCGACTACAAATGATTTCCACCAACAGAGGGGCGCCAAGAAAGAGAAAGAGAAGGGCTTGCGTGACAAACCTCATCTAAGTTCTGCTTAAAAGGGCATATGCCATTCAAGTTAGGGCCTTTTTCTCAATTATTTTCTGAATATAATTAATTCATTGGAACTATCGTAACATTTAGGTTAGTAAGGAGGAGGTGTAAAGGCTCGTATCCTCCCGTTCCCTTTACCTGTCTGCCCTAAAAATACGATTTTGGTTTTTTACCTCTGCTCGACCTTCGGGAAAAAGGGTTTCATGAATCTCCCCACCGCTGAGTCGGGGCTGGGCTGGCTGGTGCGCAATTTAAACCCAGTGCAATGGCTTCCTTCTTCCTTTCCCTTTAGATACTTCCCTTTATGCGATAGCAGTTCAGATTCATATGAATAGGAAGTTTTTACTTGTTTCTATATACCTTCCATCCTCACTCGGCTTGGATGAAGCGGAGTTTCGCCGTGTAGTATGGTGATTACAGAAATCCTTTCACCTTCTTGGGGACTAGAATGGTGGGTACTTTGTCTATGGACCACAATATCATTCGATGAGGCCTTTGCCTAGCGGAACTGGTTGAAGGGAATGGATATTGGTGTCTTCAATGTAGAAGAAAGCAGACACATGTGCACTAGAAGTGCTTCATTTCCTTATATTGTCTTGTACGCACAAACCGAATTTGAATGGAGGGTGGTCGGTGACCTCAACTAAAGAAATATCCTCCTTGGTGCAATAATCGAGCACGAAGTACCGCCTTCGAACAAATAACTAACATCTCTATTCTGTTGAAAGTTTACGTTGTGAGATAAGGACTTTGAGTTCTTCTGCTCTACCCTCAATTTCTGGGGCTTGTCTTCTATTAATTAAAGGTTTAGCCATTTTTTTTCGTCGAACTCTTCATTTCTTTTCTTTACTCCAATAGGGACTTCCAGAGAAGTTGTATACCTGTAAAGGCGTAAAGCACCCTCCATTCGATTCCACTCTCTGAAGAATACGTATCCTCTTCCCTTGCCGAAAGGTTTTCATAAAATGTCCATTATACTCGTACATGAGCTTCGAGACGCCGCCCAATTTTCTGCATCCAAATGGAGTTTACCTTTTTCAGCCCCCTATAACAAGAGCAGGGTCTCCTGCAGTGAATTTTTTCCGCGCTGCTCCTTTTGACGTAAGCCCCACCGGTGCCATTACGGTGCTGAAGGAAGATGTTCTCGCTACACTTTATCCATACAACCTGGTGATTACTGTAGAGATGGATTCACATATCTAGCCTGGAGTGCCGCCTCCATGAAACTATGACCAGCGTCTTTTTTCAGGGTAAATCACATTGGTTTTGGTGTTCTTTGGTCAAGTCCAAGGTAGTGCATTAATGGCGCCGTCACGGAAAGCATCTTGCACCAGACCACTTGTTAAATGTAAATGTCCTGAACATTAGTTTTTTAATCGATCGACGTCTCAACTTGGAGGCGCAGATGCGCACCCTGAGCATCTGTTGTACACACGTCAAATATATTTCCTATTATGTGCGGAGGATGCTGATATTAAATGTCCCACTTCTTTCTTACCGCTCATTTATTCGATTAATACTTGAGTACTGATGTGAGATTTATACATCAGCACCCGAACTACGCTGATTACTGGTACCTTCTGAACCTACCCTATAGAAAGCTTTCATGTAGACATAGGATAAATCCCACTAAATTTATATCGTGCATAGTGCACTTGTACATTTGACTTTAGCATTTCTCTCAGTCGTCATTAGTTGTCATTTTGTTCGCAAGCAATCTCGAATTTGCTTACGTCAATGAGAGAAGCCCAAAACCTTCCATGTCCATGACATGTAAACCTCAAGATTTCTGTGTAACTCCCAGACCATTGGCGTTATAGTTTTGACCAAGACGCTACCTTGATTGATACTACTTTTAAAGATTTTCTTAGGCACGTTTCTGCTCTCAACCTCCCACAACAGCTGGTGTTCTGCGTTCCTATTCCTTCGAACTAGAATTCTCTCATACCGGTTCGTGCTGGTGTACAGAGATAGATCCAAGTTTGATGAAAGGTCAATTTTTACGCTACCTATTCTTGTTCGAAGTAGCAAATGCTATTCCAACGCTGTGTCTGCATTTAGGGACAATTGGGTCGTAATACGCCGATTGATACCGGAGATTACCCGCTGTTCCATGTTGGTAGTCCACCTTTGTAATCCATACCTCTAAAAGAACGCGCTAAATGCACACATAATCTATACCACTTTTTTAGTGGAATGATTTAGCCTGGAGGATTGTTGTTCCTGGTACATATCCTGAAAATGTGACAAGCGTGATAGCTACCACATATTCTTGGTGCTACGGACAGGCTCTTCTTCGCATAGTTTTGGAGTCAATGATTTATGGTATTATGCAAAAATATGAGGAACTAATTTATAAATGAATCACGGAATGAAATAGGAAATACAGAGTGTGTTTAAAGAACCTCTTAAAGTTTTATCATAATATATTTACTTTATAAGATGAACACATAGTTTTCCTAAATCTTAGAAGAGCACTGTAAATTTCGTTAAAAATACCTAAATGGCTGAAAACCCGTAAACAAAGAGAGGTTGTTAATGGATCAGCATCATAAGGGGCTCCAGTAGCCAGTTGAGTGCCACAGGGCTCGGTGCCTAGCCATTGCTGTTTATAATATATATTAAAGACCTAGGTGCAGAAATTCACAGTAGCATATCTAAGTTTGCAAGGTGGAAAACTTTGGAGACAGGGGTAAACTCGAAGGAGACCTGAAAATAAAAGATAAAAGTTCAAAACCTACCAGATGCCGTTTAATGAAAATAAGGGCGGGGCGATCCATATTGGACAAATAAATCAAAACAATGAATATACATTACTAGACTGCAAGTTGTTCACAACAAAGAAGAGAAATATTTAGTTGTACTTTTCACAAGCGATTTGAAATCTTCGAAACCATGTAAAGAGGTAGAAAAGAAAGCAAAGATATTATTGGGTTATAGCAAAGAGCATTTTCAATTCCGAAGTCAACTTTATATAACTCACTAGTACGAATACACCTGGAATAACCATCCACAATTATGGTAATCTCCCTTCAGTAAAGACTTGCAGAGCCTGGAGAAGATGGAGGATAGGGCAACTAAATTAATGCCATAAATCAGACACAAATCAAATGATACAAAATGAGGCTAACAAACCTCGACTTGTTTGCATTAGAGACAAGAGGAATACGAAAGCAACTAAACTCCGTTCACATAATTTCAAACGACATCGACCGTCTGGATTACAGAAAGCTATTCACCATTAACGAAAATCCAACGGGTGAGGAAATTACTTTTCATATCGGATAATCAATGCAGATAATTATAATCGACTGCCCGAAAATGTTGTGAAAAGTACAAGTGTCGATAAATTTAAAAATATGTTAGACAAAATTATACATAGTTATTCGGAAAACGCGTATGAAAATCGGTATACAAACTGAAGGAAATCTATTCGAGTGTGCTGCAAGGCATTTGAGGTTTCCATACTTCCTTATAACTCTGCCAAACTATTTGAAATTTCTAATTATCGACTGCGCCATTGGGTCATTGATGGAGACGCGCTTTGCCGGGGGCACTTAAGCATACTTCTTGTTTGTTTTCTTACTTCTACTTTCTATGTAGCCGCGCCCTCAAAAGTTGCCTCAAGATGAGAGGTAAAATGAGAAAAAGAGTCTATTAAGGTAGCGACCCTTCCTCTCTGGTCCAAAAACACTCTCATACCAATTATTAATGAAATATGAAGGGAAGAATGTGGTTGGATCTTTATGCAAACATATATATGTTGTGAATGGTACACGTTAATTTCCATTGAACTAAAATCTTTTATAGATAAATTATAATTTTTTAAGCTACCTCCGATTCAAATAAAGGAAACCATAGCGAACAAATGGAAGAAATCTTCCTTTTCCGGAGACCTCGTAGATTTTTAATTGAGAAAGTCCATCTCAATTTACCGCTATATAAATATATCGCTTTGACAAAAGATTTTTAAAATAAGCCATTCAAATATATGTGCAACTTTTGCATGAACTTTAGAAAACTCCTGATCTTTTTATTTAAAGAAAGCGAAGAAAGGTTTGTCTTTTGATTAAGGAACAAATTAGCAAGATGAGAAGATCCCTTTCGGAGTTTTAAGATGAGGCTTAAATCCAAATTTCAGAATTGCAATCAAACATAAAAAGCTTCGAGATAATTTGGAACAAATAAGGTCATAACAAAATTCACACAGGTACATATGTATGTATGTATATTGTATATATATAATATACGAGTACATATAATGCATTTGCAATGCGCCCTAACTGTACATTATATCAATAAATATGACACTTGTCCTTCAATGGCTATACCCTAGCCAAGTAAAGATGCATATTCCTGGATGGCAAAGCTAAACCACATTGTGCATTTAGTCACCAGATGGGTTCCATATTCGGATCGACTTCACAGTGGCTGTTATTTACCAAACAGTGGTTCGGGAACCAAACTCAACTATAGGTCCCGTACTCCCATGAATGATGGTGCTAAAGATGTATTATTTCCTACCATCGGTTAAATTCTAATTATAAATGTGGAAAACTCCTCCGCCAACAAATGCACATTCTTCCTGCACTGGTTCCAGAAGGTATTTATACCCCTACCTAATACCACAATTTTTACCATTGATCATCAACTATTTATTGCAGAGTAAATGAATGTGAATGTATTCAAAAGTGTGTATTAATAGACCTAGGCACAACAAAATTTCAACAAGTTTGAAAAAAGAATAAAGAATCATAACATTTTCTACGAAAATTTGAAATAAAAACATAGTAATACCCTATATAATTTGTTAACTATTAATCAAGAGCATAACCTTTTTGCTTACTAAGACAATTCAAACAATTATTATACTTTTTTACTTTGTTCAAAAAATGTTCGATGGATTTTTTCACACTTCTCTTTGCAAATCTTATCCAATTCATTAATGTTTTTAGGGTGTCTTAAATGGACGCGGACTTTCATTTCGTGCCATAAATGTTTTATCGGATCGAGGTCTGGTGACTGTGATGGCCAATCCTAAACGATTAATTTTGCTTCATACAACCAGGAAGAGACAATTCATTGTGTGTGTGTGTGTGTGTGTATGTGTGTGTGTGTGTGTGTTTGGGATAGCTGTCATAGTGAAAGACTCATTTTATTCCTGGGCAAAGGTTGCAAGCATAACGCCAGGTAATTTTTAATAATCTCTCTGCAGTATTTTTGATTCATCTTTACGTTGGTTCGATAAAGTGCACCAACGCCTGTTGCACAGAAACTAACCCATAATAAAATGATTTCACATCTATGTTTTACTGTAAGAAGAGTGATTTTAGAAAACATACTTGACATTATTTGTGCCGAACAACTCAATTTTAATTTCATCTGACCATACATAGCACATGGCACAAAAATTTTTAATCTTTCTCCAAATGATCGGAGGCGCTCTTCAGTCGGGGTTTCAATAAAGGTGTCTTGTTTGGCCGAGTTACTTCCATTTCTGCCTTATGTAACAGATTGAAGACTGCAGTCAAACTAACATCGACGCCTTCCTACCCTATGTGATCGTGTATCTTCCTTATAGTCACCCTTTGGTTATTTTTAAAAGATCTAAGGTTCCTCCAAAACCAGCCTAGTGTTACCCTCACAGAATGCATTTGGAAGCCTTAAGTCTTGGCGACCGAACTGTTAGGTTTAGGTCGACTACTCGATAAATGAGACGTCCCGGGAACATGTCAACAGCATGAATTTGGGAGCCTCGTGGGACGACTTGGAACATGTAATGCAAATCTTCAATATTATTTTAGTGGTGTGAACCGTTGCACCATCATGTTGGTACTAACGTTCATGGTAGTTATGCACAGTAAGCAAAACTCTTTTACCGTCCTCAAAGAGGACAGGTTCCAGTAATTATGATGTAGGACTCGTTCTATAAAATAGTTAGGCCTCTGGCAGCAAATTAGAGAATTTAATAGGTCTAACGAAGAACTCCAAAAATGGACGCTCGGTGGATTTATCAAATCCTAAAAATTGCTATGTGTGTAAATTAAGGAAATAATATGCCAAGCTTAATAAATAAAGAACCAAAGGGAATTAGGAAATGAAATTATATATGTTAAACTGTACAAATAGATCTGAGGCAAACGGTCGTTAGAGTCACGCGGAAACCCACGAACATACAAATAAATCAAAGGTGAGTACCTAGAAAAATACGGGGATCGCACACAAACAAATATACGCGTGGTGGGAACATTTATTAGCAGCTGAAAAAATATAGGATCTGACCAGAGAAATTTCACAGAGACCTGCAACAAACAATTCCCTATAATAAAGCTAAATCTCTGGAAAATATATAGGGGGTGGAAATAACGAACAAACTAGACCACTGAGTCCGCCCCACAGACAATTCAAGGTCATACCCCTTGGAGATGAAATATATATATATATATATATATATATATATATATATATATATATATATATATATATATATATATATATATATATATATAGAGAGAGAGAGAGAGAGAGAGAGAGAGAGATAGAGAGAGAGAGACAGACAGACAGACAGACAGACAGACAGACAGACAGACTCTGATTATTCAGAATCCTTATATCCTTATTCTTTAACTCAGCTCATTCTTCCCCTTAGTAGCTTTAAGGAATCCTGTTTACTCTCCTGAGTCCTGCAGCCTTCAAGTTCGAAAAACCCAAAGGACTCAGACCGCAAAGAACTCAAGACGTTTCCGATGGCCCCTTTAGTAGGCCAATTTAAGAATAAAGTTAATTTTCCTAGCCACGTCCTTTCAAAATCCTTTACTTACTCCGATTACCGAGCCACCTTCGGTAAGCCCAGCCTAACGCATAACCCTCGTGAGAAATTATAAGGAGTCAGAACCAATTAAACAGAGGTCCACTGCCTAAAGTCATCGTCACCCGTCGAGCGCAATAGCAACGAGGAATCTTCAATACACGCCCTTATAATTACCATCCGTGCACCTACAAACTAGTACCTATACCACAGCATAAACTGGTAAGCGGACGGTATATTACACTCTCTGAAGAATTTGGATAGTAGTAGATAAAGTAGGTGAAAATATAAAAGATATATAAGATGGGGGGGGGGGCCTAGTAGGAGGGCATCGCAGTCTTTTTCCTTTTATTGTTGTCATATTTTACTTATTTGTGTTATGTATTGTTTATTCTGTATTGTTAATTTTACGTGTATCAGGCGTGTTCTTCTTATTGTTCATGTTTCAAAATGTTATTTTACTGATTCTTGGCGAAATTGTTGAGCATTCAAGCCTTTCTAAGCTTTCGGCTCGGCAATTTACCTAGTTTACAGTTTCGGTGTTCTGCATTTTATGTTATTTTCTTTGTCTTAGTGTCGTGTTTTTGGTGTCCGTTATGTGTACAGTTCAGGTGTGTTATCTTGTGTACAATGTTTGGTGCTTGGGAATCGGGAGCTTCTTGTGACTTTCCCACGTAGATGCGCAGGAATGCCCATTCTGCCTCCTATTTCTCGTAGTTCTGGTATGACATCATTAGTAAGTGTTAACCAGACCCTTTTTCCCAGTTTCCTGGTGAAGATGTTGATAGGGTCCAGTTTCTTACTAATATGGAGATCCCTCTGACGGCGGTGTTCTCGCCTTCTGACTTTACTTATCAGCAGGGATGCAGTATTTTGCACTCGTTGCAATCTTCTCATTGAGGTATTGTTTGCCGCTTGGGTCACTACTGCGGGATAGATGAGCTTAGACCGGACATACATTAGGTATATCTTCCTGATGTTGGCCGAGCTAAGATCCCTAAACCTGTATAGCTTAGAGATTTCTCTCTTCGCCAGGTTCCGCCTCTCCGTGTAGTGCCTTGCGTATCCGTGATCGGAGAATTTTAGGCCCAGGACGGTGCCTTCGGCGGAGTAGCCGTATCTCCTCCCCTCGATGACAATGGGGTCCGTCAACGTGCGGCAAATTGGGACGATCTTAAACTTGTCCCTGTTTGTTCTTATTTTCCAGCGTCTCTCGTACTGGTTGATGTTATTAATTTCCGCTATTGTTCGCGTCGCCTGTTCCCTTGCTTTCCTCACCCGGCACGGGACGATCTGTGTGATGTCATCTGCGAATTGCAGATACATCGTGTCCCTATGTACCGGGTTCGGGAGGTCGATGGTAAAGACCAAGTAAAGCAAAGGGCTCAGGCAACTTCCCTGAGGGACACCTGACTTTAGTTCGAATTCGGGTCCCTTGTGTCCTTCTATCATGAGACATGCCCTCCTGTCCATGACGAAGTCACAAAGGATCCTTTCCAGGACCGGATCTAACTGGAGTTTGAGGATTTTGTATTGCAATCCCTCCAGCCAGACCTTGTCGAAGGCCTTCTGTACATCCCTCAACACAATGTCTACATAGAACTTATTCGCACGGTAATAGGCTATTTTTTCCGTTAGGAGTGCTAGGGCCGTATCGGTACCCCTTTTTTGACGGAACCCATGCTGTTGAGGGTTGTGCACTCCTAACTCGCTCAGCTGAGCTTTTAGCCTGTTTGCTATGATCTTTTCAAAGATCTTGCCGAGCATCTCCAGAAGAGAGATTGGGCGAAAGTTCGCCACCTGATCCGGGGGCTTACCTCCTTTCGGGATGAAGATGATTTTGGCCATCTTATACCCGTCCGGAAAATAGCCTACATTCAGGGAGGCATTCATGGTGTTTACCAGTCCCTGAATGATTTGCCTTGGGGCCATCACGAGATTGCACTTCGTGATCCCGGACCAGCCTGGTGCCCTTTGTTTGAAGGACCTTATGGTGTTCATGGTCTCTTCAAATGTTATCGGGCAACCGTGGCCAACCATCTCTCTTTCCTGAGACACCTGCGGGTGTGGGTGAGTTCTATGTATCATTGTGCTGAGTTCGTCCAGTAGTTGGTCTTCGAAGTCCTGGTCGAAGTCTTCGTTCTCTTCAGGGGAAATAGCGAAAATCTTTTTCCAGTGTGTTCTGAATCTTTTTTCGAGAGACTCTGGATCCTCAATGATTTCTTCTCCATCTATTAGTTTAATCCTGGCTTTGGCGGGCAGTCCCCTTAGTCTTCGGACTGTATTCCAAAAACTCTGTGGACTGACCTCCCTATCCAGTCTACCAATGATGTCATTCCAGATTTCCTGTTGTTTTTCTGTGATAATGTGTTTGAGTTCCTCGCTTAGCTGTCTAATTCTGGCTGTCCTTTCCCTATTTGGGCCTGTCCTGCCTATTTCTTCGAGGATTTCTCTGTGTTCTCGAGCGTTGTCCCTCATCTCGTCTGTCCACCTAGGTTGCGGGAGCATTTTATAGGCAATCCTGGGGACGCATCTCTCGTCGGCTTGTATGAGGAGATTGGTGATGGTGTTTATCTCCTCGTCCACCTCTTCAAGGATGGCGTCGCCCAGGTCGGCAGGTTGGTATTCGCCGGGCATTTCTCTATAAAGCTCCCAGTTAGCTTTCGCATAACTTTTCCTAAGTGGCACTGGCATGAGTATCGGTGCCAGCGAGATGGTTGTCAGTATGGGGACATGGTCACTCGGTACCACAGGACCTGGCACGCTGCTGATGTTGAAGGGGAAGTTTCGGCTTGCCAATACAACATCCGGCTTTGTTGCCGTGTGTTGCGTAAGGTAAGTCGGGAAGTCTGGTCCTACTCTCTGGAGTTTATCTCTCTCAATGAGCAGTTCCAGGTTCCTTCCCCTCTTGTTGGTGTGACAGTATCCTGAAGCTGCGCAACAGGCGTTTAGGTCACCACCCAGCAATGCCATTTTTCCTCGACCAAAGATGTTGAATAGGTTAGGAACTGGCAGATATTTACGGCGGGGGGGTTGGTAAGCCGCTGCCACTGTCAAGGCTCCAACTAGGGTTGGGATTTCCACAGCCACAAAGGACTCCTCTAAGTCTGGAAGTGTTTTAAATTTAATGTTTTTACGAATGGCGATAGCAGCGCCATCGTATCGCTCTTGTGTGTGATTTTTTGTGATAACAGTGTAATTTGGAATTTTGATTGTATGTGTGTCAGTGTTTACACCATGTTCAGATATGAGTATCAGGTCGGGGTCCACCATTTGGAAGATGTTTCCGTATATGATGGATTTTCCAGCCCAACCGTTCGTGTTAAGTGATAGAATTTTCAGTTTGTTGCTGGTGTTTTCCATGTTAAATTAGTGTTTTTGTACTCTAAGTGTGTTTATATGTGTGCTTGTGTGTCTACCTTGATCACTTACTCTCCTTTCTCTTCTTTCCGTTACGAATTTTTGTAAATTCCACCTCACTAATCGTGAGGCAGGAGTCTGTATACAGCCTTATCTTCGAGGACATGAGCGCCTCGTCGACTATAGCCTCTTGAACTGGAGCGTCGAAGTTCCATTTCAACTGCCCTGTTTTTACCCCTTCGACGATTTCCCTAATGGTGGGGTTATCTGGGAAGGGGGTGTGTTCTGTTTTGAAGAAGAGCATGTTGAGCTCTTCTCCGTCCAGGGTTTTGGGCAGTTGAGGAGCCTTACCCCTGCTTGAGCTTCTTGCTCTTGCTTTGTGGGGCTGAGGCTTTACTGTCTCCTCATCCTCTGAGGAAGACGCGGAGCTTGCGAGGTTTCCCTCTGCCTCCTTTATCCTCCTCGCGACTTTCTTTTCCTTTTGATCTCTTTTCTTTTGAGCCTCAATTCTAGGGTCTCTGTTTACTTTCGTTTGGGGGGCCTGGGTCTTCTTTTTCTCATTTATTTTTTCTCTTCCCGCCTGAGTAGGGAATGGGGTTGCTGGGGCCTCTTCCTCGGGCTCATACTGCAGTTGCAGTATGTCCCCCGACGGAGGGTTGTCCGGGAACCAGAGTTCCTCCAGACCATTCCTCTTGAGCATGGTATTCATCTCAGTCGCGAAGCAGCCCGGGTTAGTCAAGTTCCTCACGTGAGCATACATTATGCACGTGAGGATCTTAGTGGAAACCTGGTTTCCGACCTTCAAGTAGGTCCTTGGGGCTGGGGGGGTTTCAATTGTTCTTGCTGGGGGGGATCTGGCATCTGGCTGCTTGAGCGTAGGAGGTGTTGGCTCTCCTTACGCCTTCCGCCCTTCTATTTTCTTCCTTTCTTCTCACAAGCTCTTTCTTTTTGGGGCATGACATCGCCATGGCCCCATGCTTAAGTCCACAGTTTGGGCAGCACTCTTCCTTAGCCTGGCATTCACGCCAGCCGTGGCCTTTGATACTGCATTTGGAGCAGGTGATCTCCTGCTCCTTACAGTCTTTTGTAGCGTGTGCTTCAAGCTTGAAGCATTTGAAGCAGATCTGGATAGGAGTGAACTCCTCTCTCTCGATCTGCCCCCCGCTTATTTTGGCATTGAACAGCAAAATGCCATTCTCCTTTGCCTTGGCTGCCATTGTAGTATCACTGAATACCACCTTGAAAACATGGCTGTATTCAGTGTTGTCCCTCCTGTTCCTAAACTTCACGACTTCTGCGATCCTTGCCCATGATTGATGTTTCTCAATTTCCTCCTTTATATCCTCTTTGGAATGTTGGCCTATCCAAGGATCCAACTTCCTGCAGACCACGCTTCTGTGTGCCTGTATTTGGGGAGGGGTAGTGGGCTGGAGGTTAATTCCCTTCAGAATTTCAATTGACTCCTCTTTGGTCAGGACCTCTATATCGCGTTCTTTTTCGCATATTGCTACATATCCTGACGGTCCGTCCAGCAGGCGGAGCACGGCGACATTTAATTCACCGAATAAGGTTTGGTATACCGTTCCCTTATCCGGTTTTTCTTTGCCCGCCAGTGTCCTTAGCGGTACTCTTGGGGCGTTCGAGTCCGCCATTTTCGAGGTGCCGCCCCTTGAAGAGGGGTGCACTTTTATTCTTCGAATCCTTCTTCTTGCTTCCGGTGATGAGGCTTTTATACGTGATTTACGGTGGAATTTATGGTGTGTTAATACGTTTTTTACGTTTTTTGGGTTTTTTTGCCTTGGGGAGAAGTGCGCCCCCCCTCATTACCCCATCACCTAGATGGAAGAGAATTTGCCTTTAGGATGGATGATAGAATGGATGAGATGAGTCCGGGTGGGATCCTCCCAGGGGTGTGATTGTATGGCGGACTTATTGACAACGCCGCCCCCCCCGAGGGTTTTGAATCGCGACCGCTCCCCAACATACCATAGAGACGGTTTTCACCCTCTATGGTCCTGGAAGGGGCCTTCGCCGTAATTAGCACCGAAGGTTGCAGTCCGTCCCTTGTCCGGAATGTTTCTGACATTGTTCTCTACTGTGGGCTACTCCTCAAACCAGCTTCCTCCAATGCCCCCAATTATGCCAATGCAACTGCTCGGCATAGTTGGGACGAAATATGAATGGCAAATCCTCGTCACATCTGGCAGTAGTTCACTTGGGGGGGCAGGGCTGGGGGCTTAGGCAGTCATCTGCCTAAGGGGGCCCTCTAGAAAAGAAAATGATGAGTGAATGATGAATATTATCTCTCTTTCGTGACAAAGGTGAATTTCGTAGGGGTTGGGAAAAATTTTCCCCAAACTTTTCCTCCTTTACCGATTCTGAGGTATACTGCCAGTACTTAAAACCAAGATTTCCGAGCAAGCTAAACTGGTAACCTTCACCCAATGTACAACATATATAACCCCGCCCCACCTATAATGACACTGCCCGCCCAACCAATAAGAGTAGTTTTGACAGTTGTCATCTCCAATGACATGTAAATGGGCTTCATCAATCATTATAAACTTTGGCACTTGTCGTTCCAATAAAAAACAGGCAGAACACGCACACCACGCACACACACAGACACACATCAACACACACACACACATATATATATATATATATATATATATATATATATATATATATATCCAAGAAAGCAGGCATACCTTTTTTAGCGATTTTCCGTGCAAAACTTTAGCTATAATTAGATATTTCTGGCGCTTTTCTACATACCTAACGCCCAATCACTGCTCTTCTCTGGAGATGAATTGACCAATCAGGGCTTGTTTTAATTTTTTTTTTTTCCAAGTTGGCTTTGGTGTTTAAAAAAATTAACAAAGAATTCTTTTATCATACATATTTTTTTATAATAGAAAGTTTAGTCGTACATGTAATTGTATTTTCCTCAATAATGCAAAGGATAGCCATTTTCTATTTTATTATTAGCTTATTGCCCGTATATATACATTTTTTGACACTAGTGTGGGTCTTCGCCGAAAATGACGTTATATTAGTTTTTTTAACGTTGCCAAACCATTAAGGACATTATAATGATTTTTTACATGTAGATTTTTATGTTACACCAATTCGTATCGATTTTGAAGACAATCAAAGTTCTGTGAATTTTTTTTTAGGAATTAGAACATGATATGGACATTTTATAATCAATATTAACGAAAATATTATTAATTTAAATAACATTCGTGGGTGAGGCTTATAGGTCTGATCAAGAAACACGGCATAAAAAAGGGGAACAATAAAGTGCCTAACGACATCTGGCAATCGCCTTTGAATTCGAATAATACTAGTTTATTTAAAAATATCGGGCGTGCAAACCCCACAATTAAAGAGAATATAGAGGGCGAAGCCCACATTTTAAAATTCCTTTCAAAATGATATATAATACAATACGACTATGTTGCCATTACACTAACCTAGCAGAAAACTTTAGAATTCGCTAAAGAAAAAACAGTCTATATATTAAAAAAAAAACATAATTTTTTTAAGCACAAATATATTTGAATTATGTCAAAAATCGAATTTAAATTAAGCGATAAAAAAAACATATCAATAACAGAATATTCCTACGCGCTGAACGAAAGGTTCTTATTCAAAACAAAAACATAGTGTAGCAGGATGGCCCTTTTTTCTGATCACTCCACTCTTTGACACCACTTTTGTAGCGGTATGCTTTGTGGTACGTGAGTTACTTCTTCGATGAAGTAGGCTCTAAACTAAGAGGGCTAATTCGGTTGTTTTGTTCTTAAAGAAGAGCTATTTCAACACGTAAGGATAAGAGGAAACACAAGATTTATACCAAAATAAACATATATTTTAAAAGAAACACTTAACTATGACAAACAAACAGTTAACACATTTCTATCCTTGTCTCAATGCTAAACTCGACTATTCCGCTTGTCATCTAGGCCTCTCACAATGCCAGCTATGTCAAAAATAAACAAATAGGCTACGCGTAAACACACCAATTGCAGATTAGTATTTTTATCGCGACTCTATTTGATTAGCGTTAAACATTAAATTAACGTACTCTCGTCTACAAATAAATATGACCTAGGTTCACGAACAATGGTTTCTACTCCCCTTAAAATTGTGAGACGTACTAAACTTCTATTATCGCAATATGTATATAAATGTTCTTTCTAACTTACATGACAGGAGGTATTAGGGATTGCCGGATGTCGCTGGAGGGCTTATCTATCACTTTGGAGTGTGGTCTTGGCCGATCCTTGAATCTCGTAGAGGTAGTATGGCGTAGAGAGATGAGACGATGAAACTTCTAATTAAAGAACGGGACCTCGTTGGATCTGGGTTCTTCTCCTTTCACTATTACGGAGCTTGAGATGTGAGAGCCACTCAAGTGTGAGCGGGTTTACTTTTCCTGAAAGCCCCTGTGCTTCCAGGCCATGCTTTCGAGCTTGGTCTTAGGATCCCAGTGATGGACCCACGTTTCATTACCTGTCACTATGCGTGACTCGAACCCCGCTGGGTCTTGGTTGTACAAGAGCAACAGCTCCTCCGAACTTTAACGACGTTGAAGTTGATCATGGGGCGTGAGGTTTCTAGGGACTCAACGAGCAAAGACCTTGGTCATGGCCAAATTGTCGTGGATGATGTTGATAACACTTCCATGTGATATTCCAAGTTGTCGCTCGATTTCTTCGACCTTCACCCGTCGATTTTCGAGGATGATCCTCTCCACACGGGCCACATTGTCCTCGTTGGTCACGTCTGACGGGCGTCCTGGAAGGGGCTCATCTTCAAGAGACTCACGACCATGGCGGAACTCCCTATACAAGCGAGCAATGGTTGCATAGGAAGGGGCGGTGTCGGTGTACACTGCAACCATACGTACATGGATCTCTTTTGCATTCTTGCCTTCCTTGGTCAAAAATCTGATCACTGCGGGGTGCTCAACCTTCTCCATTGTTGAAAAATTTGTGACTGACGATCTGCGATCAGCTACTCTCCTTAAATAGACGAGACAGGAGCGAGCGAGTGCAGGTCCTGACTTGTCATAACTTGTCCTAACACCCCCACAAACAGCCATCCCCCTTCCTCTCTTTTGCCCTACCGCCCCTCGTATATGTAGAGTTGTTTCAGGACGACCACCTCATTTTATGGATATGAATCCATTAGAAAACCTCTGGCAGAACCTGGAAGAGGCAGGAAAACGTCATCATCTAGCCTTCCATGAGCAACTGAAGGCAGTTAGCATTAATGAGTGTACCAGCATCACACCCCTATTATGTCACACCCTCATGGGCAACATGACTCGAAGAATAAAGGCTGACATCACTGCCAAGGAACTCTGACACGCTACTGAGCTTCTTGTATCAGTTAGGTATTGCTGTAATTTTCCTAGAGCTTTATCTGTTTATCTGATATATGTTGATCATGTTACATGTTCTGGCAAATTTTGTATTTGTTAATTCTTGTATATAGTTTAAGGCCTATATAACTTTATTCATCTTTTTTCATCCTTATTTCATCATTATCTTTATATTGATATGTAAATAAAAACTTTATGATTTTGAAACTCTAATGGGAAGCACTACTTGTCGAGGCTGTTGGAAAGAAGAAATACCAGGTCGAATATGAATAGCTGTGTGTGTTAGAAGAACACTAAAAGATTGGCGGAGATGTTTAGGGGAATAGACTGGAGCATCGCAGGGGAAGATCACAGGTAAGAGGTCTAAATATTTTATGACTGTTCTTGTTATCAGAGTGGATTCGGTGGGTGTGAACTCCACAGACAGATTTTAAGAAGGCGCTACACTAATGAACTGAACTGATCCATGAGTGAAAGTTAATTTAATTTATTTTCAATTGAGTAATGGATTGAATTTAAATTCATTCCTATGTTTTAGCATAACCAAATAAATAACAATATTTTTAATTATTTAATATCATCAGCCTCATTTATTTCGGCATTGGTACACTAGTTATAATAAATAATTAATTACTCAAGAATTTCCTTGTTCACTACTCACATATGATATGTTACGGATCGAATTAGTTTCGGAAGCACAAAAATTTCATCACTTGCTCTAAAAATTTGGTGACGCGATTTTCTTTAAAGCAAGTAAATAATGATGAATAAATATAGCTAAAAGAACAAGAATAATGAACATAAGTAAATCGCAAAAATAAGGATATTACTATGCATATAAAGTTACTAAATAGTTGGGCTGAACTTCTATGATAACATTACCGAATAATCAAAATATCCAGTGTAATTCTATTATATTAATTTAAAATATTAGGTTGAGGAATAAGTTCTTGCGGTTTTTTTAATGTTGTGTTGATTTAAGTTTGGTTGACGTGATTTGTGCACATATTAAGAAACAAAAATAAATAATGAGAGCAAAATTTGCAAAGGTTAGGCTACGTCTCTTAAAAGCGTAGACTATTAGGCTTTTGCTTAGGCTACGTCTTGAAGTTGAGTAATAAGTCATTGCGGTTTATTTAAAAGTTTTGTTAATTTAATTTTTGTTCTGTACCCTCAAGATGGAATGTCAAGTTGAAAGAAAGGCGCATTTTCGACACTTGTTGTAATTCATTTTCAATCGAGACGGGAACAATGCAAAAGCAGCCAAAGCTCGTCGCGATATTTGTGCCGTGTACGGAGAAAATGCTTCATCAGAAAGAACAGCTCAATGGTGGTTTTCACGTTTCAAAAACGGTCATTTCAATCTTAATGACGAAGAACGTTCTGGTTGCCCCATTAAGTTGGATGAAGATCGATTGAACGACCTTCTTCATGAAAATTCTCGTCAATCGACTAGAGAATTGGCTGTACAATTAGCGTCTGATCGGAAAACTGTAGTAAATCACCTTCATTCGATGGGGAAAGTTCAAAAACTAGGTGCATGGGTTCTGCACGCTTTGAGCGAAAGCAACAAACTTCAACGCTCCACGATTGCCGCAGGTTTGCTTGCTCTTCACAAGACTACTCGTGGATATAAGGACAGATTTCATCACCGCACCATCACTGGCGACGAAAAGTGGTGTGTTTATGTCAACATGAACTATCGAAAACAATGGCTTAGCCCCAATAAAAAAGCACTTCTGCGATTAAAGCAAGGACTTCATCCTCGAAAGACGATGCTGTGTGTGTGGTGGGATTGTAAAAGCTTAATTCTTTTGAGCTTCTTGCGAACAACGAGATTGTCAATGCAGAACTCTACGTTCAACAAATGTATCGAATCGCCGAGGCTATTCGTGAAAAGCGACCTCATCGACGTTATGGAGTCCTTCTGCAACACGACAATGCTCGTACTCACATTGCCAATATGACAAAAGACGCCATCCAAACGCTTAATTGGAAAATCCTGACGCATCCTTCATATTCGCCAGACTTGGCTCCATAGGATTTCCATCTGTTCTGATCACTCTCCAACAATTTGCGCGGCGTTTCGTTCAATACTGATGTGGAATTAAGAAACTGGTTAGACGAAGTCTTCGAGTCAAAACCCAGGGATTTTTATTGCAGAGGAATCGAAAAACTAGTTGAACGTTGGGAAGAAGTCGTAAATAACAACGGAGCATACATTATTGATTAAATTGCATATTGTTATCAATAAAAAATGAGGTTTTTCTAAAATTGTTAATGGTAATGAATAAATTTGATAAAACCGCAAGAACTTATTTCTCAACCCATTATATAATAGCATAATTATTTTTACTTATTCAGAAGCTTGAACGATAAAATAATTAAAGTTTTTTTTAATATTAGCCAGTCCCTCTTTTCTTATAACTTTCATTAAATTCTCCTTCAGAAAAATAATTTGAAAGGAGCGTTCACAAAATTTAGCTTATCAGTATTGTTCTTTGATTTATAAATTCTCTAAGGTTAAAAGAAAGAACTTATTTTCCCTTTGGCTAAATATATTTTTGTTCTTTTATAGGAACTCCAATACTAAATATGTCAAATTCATGTGAGAATTAAGTTCCCAAAATGATGGCGTCGAAATAAAGCGTAAAGGAGACGCCAATTATGTGTAAATTTCAAACTATTTCATTACGGGCCACGACTTCGAAAAGATTGAAGTCGTCATTCATTCGAAATTCGTCGCTTCCTTTGAGGCGTCTTTCAGATTGAGCGAAACCGCGGAAGCTTCGTAATTAGCGCCAAGACGAACGAGAACACAAAATGCAAAGACGCAGAAAAGAGAAGAAAAGGTAGCACGCGATGGTAGTAAATGAGGTGTATCCTTCTTCAGCGGGAGGTCAGGAGGCTGCGAATGGCAGATTTGTGAAAGTGGAAGGGAGGCATAGGGTGTAGTGAGCTCACGTGGTTGTATTTAGAGCTACGTTTTAATGAGTCATTGAGTGATAATTGCTAAATGTTGCATAACAATCCCTTAATGAAGATGTCACTTCCTTACGTCCTAAATCTGAGCTGACGAATATTTTCTCTGGTCTGCATTAATTCCAATGAACCATTCTACCATTCCTTTTTTAATAATACGCAAAACTTGTGACAAGTAATATTTTAAAAGCAATAAATTTTAATATATTTATTAAGGTATCCATGTTGTAAAAATAACAACAGTTAATTTGTTACGGCATTATCATTTAAGATTAAGGTTTGGGTGGTTATTTCTATGCACTGTATTGATTCTCTAAAGTTTTGAATATTTTTTAAATATTCAAATTGTTATAGTATTCTTCTATTTTAAGCACTTAGTATAGGACAATTTTAAACAAATTAGTAGTGTCAAAACATTACTAGTTTTAATTTATTTATTTTTTCCGTTTTTCCTCTCTTTATTCAACATATCTTTTGTGTCACTTGGGAAATTGCTTCATCAAACTTAAAAGTTAGTGAGAAAATTTTAACTGAATTTTTTTTTTATTGTTTAAAAAAAAAATAAATAAGCTTGATATTGCAGCAAAATATTTAAAAAGTTATTTTTGTCTTAAAAATCTTGTGGCAGAAACAATATATAACATTTTTACATTTGAGATCCTCCTCAATAGAAAGTTGTTGTTTAGAGAACCATGTTTTGCTTTCGAATGTTGTTGTTGTTTCTTCCAAAGTTGTTACACTAATCCATTAAAGTTTCACAGCACAATGCTCGAAAGGTGCCAAGCTACAACACATAATGTCAGGTTCTATACCCTCTGCACAAAAATTGTGCGCTCTTTGGGAGCAACCACCAATGACCAGTGCGTCGAGTCTGTCGCATGCACGAAGGCAGTGCCATCCATATAACCAATCGCACAACAGTCTTCTTCAACTCCATCTATCGCGCACAGATTGCCCGAGGAAGCGGGTTCGAATCCACCCTCCTCTGAGGATGTATGGGTTGGCTTTCCCTTGAGCTACGAATGGTTTTCATGTTTTTTGGTTGGTGGCAAAACACAGCACTAACCTTCTTCTGTCACACTTATCTTTATGCTGATTTCATAATTCGGTTGTAGAAACACAGGATACAAAGGGAGAGAGTGAGTGGGGTGGGGTGCGGTGGGGGAAGATATAGGAAGGTCGTTGATGGCCTAAATATACATATAATAATTAATTTAACGATGGCTGGAACTAATTAATCCTTACCCTATCATTCATTAGTGTACCCGAACCCGATATCACTGGTGACACAAAAGAAACCTAGCTTTAATTTTAATTAAATAAATCCGACACTGAGAAACAAAACAATGAGCTATGTAGACACATGATATGTTGCCACGACAACGAATTAAGGAAACATCAGGAAACAATCTGGAAAAAAACTCGAGTGAATCTGGTATGAATGACAAGCTAAACAAAATGAAATGGAACCGAAAACAATCTGGAGAGTTGCTAATCCTCGATACGCATTGCGTCCGGGGGATTATAAATACGATTGGCGACTCTATTCATATATATTTGTTAAATTTATATTCCCCTTCAGATCTATTGAATTTATCAACTTTGTCGATGATGATAGATTCTCAATTCTCCCCTCAAATTAATTGTTTGATTTATATTGATTTTTATATTCATGAGATCATAGCTGGTACAAATAATATTAAAATAAAATAAGTGATCAGGAAGGATCTGAAATAATAAAGTTTTTTTGGTAAAAATAATTAAAGCTCCCCAGTCTTGTGAAAAGTGTTCATCTTGTCTACCTTCATAACATTCAACATCGAGCAATATCCTGTTTACGAACATTGAAAAATTATTACCGTATTGCTTTGAGAAAACCGGCCAAATTTCCTAAATCTTTCATTAATTATTTCAATTGAAAGCTCTGCCGGCTTGTCTCTTCGTGAAGTAGATTTGTCGCTGAAGTGGAAATTTTGATTCAGTTGGATGCATCGATTTTTAACCCTAAATCAACGTACACTTTAAATATTCACGACAGTACAATTGTTCATCTGGCAAAGACTAATAGCTAGTAAGTAGGAAAAAAGGTTTTCTTAGTAATCTTTTAAAATTAGCCTTTTGTTGGCTATTTCGAATACTGCATCATCACTTCTTTTTCTATCATAACAATTTTCACTTGAATTCTGTCTGCCGTATTTGAGTTGCCAATTCGACTTTAGCGGTACTTACCTATAACATATCGTCTGAACCTGTAATGTAATAGTTTTTCAATGCGTTGAAATGCAATACAGTAAACATACGAGTAATACGTGTTTTTATAGACAAGATATAGCTCATTTTCGTCAATATCTTCCTCATCAATAACTGCATCTATATTATCAGGAGGCAATTTAACAAAATAAAACGTATTGTTTTCTCGACATCGAGTTAATTTTCAAAAGAAGTTATTAGAAATACAACTGATAAATACACCTGCCTGAAAACGGTAGATCAAACTCTGCTTTGAAGTATACATCCTAACTGTTTCTCCCCCGTAAAATACTAAAGAAAATAGAAACTCTTTTCTACCATGAGCCCCTAATGGGGAACACTGTAAAATAACCATTTTATATGTTTATATTCCATATATTTTAATACCTTCCTTTTGAATCCGAAAATAGACTAAAGCTAACGTGTGAAAAACCTAATTTATACAAAATGATGAAAAAGGGAATAAAATATAATTTTAAAATAGTTAAAATATCTATAAAAAATGTACCTTTTCCCTTGAAATCATTACTACTTCTAAGCTAATGCTAAGACGAGGACTTTGCTATTTCTTATCCTTAACCACCCGGTTACTCACTAAAAAACAATGAGCTCCTGATTTTAAGCCACACGTGGGCCGATGAGGGAGTAAAAATGAGGAAATCCCAAATTTAGGATCAATGCAGGAAATTGGTTAAATATTTCTTGTCCTTTTTTCCGTTTGAAAAGAGAAACGATCAAGCGGGAATTCAATAATGATTGTCTTGATATACTGAATTACAAATATAAGGATACTCACATAGACATATAACAACGCCACAATATCTACTTATTCATTCGCACACACAACCGATAAATTTTCCGTCTACAAAGTCCATGATTTTGTTGTGCGGCATACCGGCCCTCTACTTTTATCACACGATATGCACTCACATACACGGGCATGCCCGTGCAAATAAGAGTAGTGCCAACAGAGATTCTGCTTGCCGCTGTGAAGCGATAGAGAGCGAAACATACCTTTTCCATATTTCACTGGTAAGAATATCGTATCATGCTTTTTTCCTGCTGAAACCAAACTTGCAAGGGAACGAAATTATTCTCTCAGTGAGGAAACACGCTTGATGTCCAAAAAGTGGGGTTAAATAAAACTGACTTGTCGAATAGCAGCAGATATCAGTCAGACGAGTCAAACCCGAGCAACTTTCCACGTACCGAGAAGACCAGCCTTCCCCTAAATGACTTCCCATCTCTCGCTCTTATCCATAGAAACGGGTCCTCATCTGACGCGCAACTCTCCTCCATATATCATTGAGGCCTACTTTTCCCATTACCTGGCGAGTTCCATTAGGGTTTCCTTTAAATTCCTCGAACTCGAATACCATTTAATTCACTCTGCGCGTTGGAAAACTTTAACATACGGTGAAAAGCATAATTATAAATTGCTATATTCGCATATTTAATTACTATAATTGTATTACTTAGTTTATTTAATAAAACCATAAAAACAATTTCATACTTACAACGTTCCAGAGTAAAGAGTACCCATTAAACGTCCTCCAAATTCACACCGAACAGTTAATTTTCTCGTTTGTTTCGGAAGTCAATAAAATCAAAAGGCAAATAGGCCCAACCATCATATAATTTTCTACCAAAATTTTCAGTGCTTTTTAGAAATATAGTATTCGGAACTAGACACCTGGTTACCAATCCACACTCGCCTGACTTTATGCCAAGTGTCTTATTTTTAAGCCACTAAGACTTCCCACGGTCTTTGGTGCGTGGAAAAATTTTGTACTACCATACTTGCAAAACCACCACCACCCCAAACGAGTCCCGGGCGTATGGTCTTTCTAGGGCATCAATTCTGATTGTTATGTGGATTTCATTAGCTCTTGAGGGGCCGTCGTGCACAAATGGAACGAATGTGGGTCTTATTAACTAAACCAACATTACTTTAACGAAAACAGATACGATTAACCTTGACATAAACGAAAACATACACAATCAACTGTGCCATCAACGAAAACATACACGATCAGCAGTGACATCAACGAAAACGAACATAATCAGCCGTAACATCAACGAAAACAGACAATTACACCAGTGGCTTCCAAACCTTTTGAGCCTAGGACGCACTTCACTCGGAATGTTAAGAAAACTAAGCTCGAATTAAATCTAATATTTTAAAAAGTATAGAATTAGATCTAGTACAAAATGATAGAGGAGATATTACATATACACTTTGCTTTATTAATTAATGAGAGATTTGAGATTGATGTATTGACGATTTTTCTAATTTCGGGGCGTATGTGAGATCAACCGACTCATTTGTTCAGCAATGCCTTGAATAGATTCTCGCTTTATAGACTTAATATTGGTACGTATGGAAACTCTCAATTTGCACAAATCTGAACCTGAAAAGAATGAAAATAAAGCTTGAGGGAGACAGATTTTATTAGTTCACATGTACAGGACTAGTTTCAGAGCACCATACATCATCCTTTATTAATTATCAGCGTGCACACTACGCTAATCAACAAATATTTCTTATAGAAACCCCAAATATTTGAAAAGACAACTCATTATTTTTAATCTTCAATTCGCAATAATTGGAGATGACAGCTAATTCCTTCTTTTAATTATAAAACAAATATAAACATATAAAGGATAATTTTTTATCCCTTTGGCTACGCTCGAGATAACTACGCTGCTGACATGGGAGAAGGTTTTAGTTTTTCAACGGGTGATTTCCCTCTCCAAAATCACTTGCAAAGTTATAAAAAACATAAGATGATACAAAATCTAGTTATCTCTATAGTAGCAGAAATTTGGGATTTTTCATTTCAATTAACGTTGTTATAATTTAGTGTTTACGACACGAACACAGCTTAAGTTCCGATTTTTAAATAAATTGCTCAGTATGTTTTTTTTCTCTTTACCATGTAATCATTAAATTTATCTGGAAAGATCTAAAAAAAAAGAAATAAAACAGGGAATTATCAGTTGTTAAAATGTAATTTCGTTAGCGCCTGTAAAGTCCCAAGGCATTCTGCTGTCAGACGTAAGATGTAATACAAATAAACACCACTAAACTGACGAAAATCATCTTATTTGATGACTTGGAGCCTAATTAAAATGAATGAAATTGTGACTGAGGAGATTAGTCTTGCTTACATTTGACAAATAATTATTAGAAAAAAATGAAAGAATAAATAGAAAGTGTTGCATGAAATTATTTTTCAAAAATAATTCATCAAACTTTAATGAATATAAATTCGGATTTTTTTTTTAAGTATAAATATGCTAATAATATTAAGAAACTTAACATTTAATAGTATTGTTATAAGTAACCCTGTCAAATTATATATTATTATTCACCATATGCTGACACCCTAAATGAGGACTGACGAGAGAATAGCGGCTCACTTAAGTTGTTGTACCATCTTTTCTCAAACGAGTTGTACCCACGTACGTAGCATACCAGTACGACAAAGAAAACTCCCAGCCCACTTTCTGCTTGCCTCCGTGAAGCGAGAAAGATAAAGTGTGAAAAAGAAACTTTCTCCGTGGTTCTTCAGATAAGAATCTTGCGAACTCTCCTTTTCGTTCCATCCGCAAGCAATTTTACCTGGAACGCAATTCTTCTCTAAATCAGGGGACACCATAAACCCCCCCATTTATCTCTCGTTGGTATCCATCGAAAATAATCCTTGATTCCTAATCGTCGATTGACTCCAAATAGAAGTCTTCATCAAACTTAAGGACCATTAATTCACTCCGCGTGTTTACAAACTTTAACACAGGGTCAAATAGCATAATTATGAGTTCTTATATAATTATATTGCTTCATCGCTGGATAAAGTAACGCGAATAAATTCAGTGCATTCAAAGCAGTTCTATTCTCTTTGGTGATTCTCATTTAAGTTATTAATTCCATCTCTTATGTATTAGTAAAATACCTAGTAACATCTTATCTCTTTCCTTGCAATCTTCCAGAGTCTAGATTATACATTAAACGTCCACCAACAGTCAATGCCCTCCTTTTGGTCTTGGGGTGAATCTTAGCAAAAAAAAATGAAAAAAAAAGCGATCAAAACAATTTGTGTCCCACTTTGGTATCACCAGTGCCAGTGTAGCCTACATTGCCCTCAGATACTCTGGGACTAATTATCATTACTACGTCCGGAGGAGGTGATGGAGTGCGAATGGAGGTTATTTGGTGGCCCGTGGGCATCTGCGTAAGATCAAACGAACTCTGAATTAGGGATGTAAGCTCATCATAACACAAACCACTAAGGTTGGCATACCCCCACCCCTAGCTAGACTTTTACCCCATAGCTGCGCATAAACCCGATATCGGGGCATTAACTCCCTAAATGGATAAAATAATCCTTGCTAGACATAAACCTAATAAACGGGCATAAACTTCCTAACTGGGTATAAACATCCTTGTTAGGCATAAACCCCATAGCAGAAGATAAACCTTTTTCTGAGGTATAAAGGTTCTGACCCATTACCGATGCAAAAATCCTCTAGTGCGGCTTCAACCCCGTCGCTGCAGAGCAGAAAGGCAGATGCCCCGAATCGAGGACTTGAGGCGTTTGGGACATCGTAACACACGACTTGTCAAAGACAAAAGTGTAGTACTGGGTAAATGCACACCACATAGAAGGTCCACACTTTCGCACTTGGACTTTCGTATCTTTCGCGTCTGCACCTCCGCACACCTCTAAGTTTTCGTACTTTCGTACCCGCATATCCGCACTCGCACCCAATCGAAGTTTTTGTAAATTTCTAGTAGTTACTTGATAAATTAATAATTATTATACTGTAAATTGCAAAACCTAAAATTTTATAAATTTGTATCTGTCAAGTTTAAATAATTGATTATTTATATATAATTGTATTTGTGTTAATTTCGTTTACAATCCAATTATTAATGTTATCAAAAAATGTTTGAAATAACTCAAAAATATTGATTTTGATAATTTGTGCCTGCTTCTTTGATAGTTGAATTGATGCATGTTTGTTATCTTATATAAATTATAATTTGATTGAACTTACAATATGAGATTTGTTCCATCTTGTAACCTAATATTTGATTACTTCATCTTCACAGCTGAAAAATATATCAATTTCACCCGCTACTTCATCAGCAAACTCGTTATCTTCTATCATATTGTTATCATTATTTGTCTCTATCTCACTATCAAAATCTACAAGTAGAGAACCACTAAGTACAATATCAGCTTCAGATATATCTGTCTTAATCGTATCTAAAGCATTTTGTAAAAACCGCTTTGATCAAACTTCGGTATCTAAAACAGAGTTTAGTTCCATCTAATTTAAAATCTACTACAAATTTCATATACTTATAAGCAATGCTAATTTTCACAAAAAAGAAACCTGTGGTTGTCATAAAAACAACTGTATATACAATTTTAGATGAAATAGGGAAGAAGGTTTGTGCAAAATATGTTTTAATGCTCAATAAATAACGGGAAATAATGCGAATTAACATTATAATTCCAATAACTCTAAACATATGTAGCCATAGAAATTAGAAATTTTATTTATAAAGTGAGACGAAAATTTCTTGAATTGGTTAAATTATCAAAAGCCTTAAGAGTTTTCTAAATTTTAGTGAATTTCTTTTTGGCACAATAAAAGTAATTTAGAATTTATTAATTGAATATCCTGGGGTCAAGTCAATGAGTACAATGCTAAAAGTACTAAATTACAACCATCAATGGGAATATTTTTTATCCTTTTTAAACTTAGTGTTTTTTAAGGAATCTTTATAAAATTATTTGAATTTTTTTTTCATTCTAGCAAATAGAAAGAATTAAACTACATTCTATATTACGACTACAAATGTAATTATTGGACTTAAGTTATGAATGCCTCTTGTCTTAATAAATTAAATTACTTGACATTTATTTTTATTGTTGTTTATTTTAATTTTTATTTTCCAAGTGTGCAAACAAATTAAATGAATGGGCAATTCCCAACTTCCGCACTCGCACCCGCACCTCCGCACCTTTTTCAGAGGCTGCCGCATACCGTACCTCTGCACACCATTGTGAACTTCCGTACACTACGGAGGTGCGAAAGGTGTGCGCTAGGTGGTGAAATTAGTATAAGGGAAAGAGTTAATGGTGTGAGTATTTAATCTTAGTGATGAACGAGGAAAAGTCATGAAGGCGACAATTTTCATTCTTCCAAACCAGGAAATATCACCCGCTTGACACGCATTTAGGCTGATTTTCATAACTTACACACAGTTCACCTCACGACGTAATCATCATTCGTTGCAGAATGAGGCCTAAGAGATTGTGTGTCCACCATATTTCCCGATTTTAGTTCACATACATTTTCTGTATGAACTTTTTAAAAAAAATATATCCGATACGATGTCTCTGTTTTTTTTTTATAATCGCAAAATCAGGCAAAATGGCTAATAGCCAAATAGGGGTTAGGTATGGGGTATTATTTGTCCCTCGTTGATTGGCCTGGGATAAAGCATTCCTAGTATTCAACTTCTATTTTTATGCATTGCTTTTAAAACTTTGAAAAAGTATTTTTCCTTTTATTCATTTCTGGAAAAGTGGACAACGTTTTGTTTTCTTTGTTTTTAACTTGAAAATACCCAAACACCGAAAGCCACACAAAATAACATTCAAAGCCAATAGTTCTTTTTGAGCTAAGGACATTGGCAGAAATGTGCGGCTTGGAATTGCAGCAATTTCTGCATTCTTTTTGTAGCCAAACTATTTTTATGAAAGCTTTTCGTTCTTTACTGGTAGTAGTGAAATACCATAAAACAAAAATAATACTTCGGTTGTTACAAGGTACACCTAATAGCAAAAACGAAGTTACATATCCAGGGAAAGCAGTGTTACGGATTTTAGAAAAGTTTGGGGAGAGATATTTTTTCTATTTTATAGTTTGTTTAGGCATAATTTGAAATTAAAATAGGATGATGGTACGAAGTAAGGGTTTTAAATTTGATGGAACTTAAATCAAAGGGTTTTTCACTTTAATGCGGGAGATAAGGAAAGTTTTTACGGAGATCGAAAATAAATCAAATGGTTCTGATTGCGAAGAAGGAAGAAGCCAAATTTTAATGGAGGTAGAAATAAATCACGTTTTTTATTGTGATGGGAACAATAGAAAATCTTAGAGGAGATCAATAATAAATTGCATGGTTTGAGAATAGAAGTAGGGAAGAGGAAGGGCTTTAACGGAGATAAAATTATTAGTAAAATGGTTTTTGATCGTGATATTGGAAATAGGAAGGTTGAAATTAAATAGAAAATAAATCAAATGTTTTCCATTTAGAGAGAGGAAAAAAAGAAATATTTTTAATTTTAATCGAAAATAAATCAAGTATTTTTATTTATAGAGATAAAATGGACAGTTCTAATGGATATAAAATTATCAAACTTATTTTTATTTGGAGGGTCGAAGAAAGAAGGTTATAGTGGATATCGAATAAAAATCAAACAAATGGTTATTATTTGGAAGATAGAGGAAGGAAGGTAGTATAAGTTATCGAAAAAATCAACTGGTTTTATTTGGAGGGTGGAAAAGGAATTGCCTAATGGATATAAAAAAAAATAATTGTTTTTTATTTAGGGCGTGGACGAGGGAAAGGTTCAAATTGATATTAAAAATTAAATGTTTTTTTTATTTGTAGGGAAAAATAAGAAAGGTTTTAATAGATATCAAAAAATTAAATATATTTTCTTTATTTGTAGGATGAAAGATGGAAGATTTTAATGTATATCGTAAATCCTCAAATTGTTTTCTATTTGGAAAAATGAAAGTTTTAATGGATATTGGAATAATGAAATGTTTAGTATTATTTAAGGGCTTGAAAATGAGAGTTCTGATAGATATTATATAAAATTCAATGGGTTTTATTTGTAAGATGGAAGGATAAATGTTCAATTGGATATCGAAAAAAATCAATGCTTTTTATTTAGAGGGTGGAAGAAGGAAGATTGTAATATATATTGAAAAAAATCAAATTGTTTTATTTAGAGGCTAGAAAAGAAAGTTCTAATGGATGTAGGAAAAATAAATTGGTTTTTATTTGGAGAGTGGACGAGAGAAAGGATCAAATTGATATTAAAAATCTATTTTTGTTTTATTTCTAGGGAAAAATAAGTAAGGTATCAATAGATATCGCAAAATTTAATATTTTTTTATTTGGAGGAGGGAAAGTTCTAATGGACATTGAAACAATGAAATGAATTTTTTATTTGGAGACGTAAAGAATGAAGGTTCTGATAGATATTAAATAAAACCAATGGGTTTTATTTGAAAGATTGAAGAAGGAAGGTTTAAATAGATATCGAAATAATCAATTGATATTTATTTAGATAATGTAAGAAGGAAGATTCCATTAGATATCGGAAAAATTCAAATGTCTTTGAAATGTAATTAAAAGAGAAGTAAAAGATTTATTGGAATGTAAAAATGAATTCAATAGTTTTAGATGTAAAATCATTGCTACTTTTTCACTTATATAACTGACTTTTTATTGATTTTGCATACATATCATTACCATACACAAAATGTGAGACTTACTATATATCAATGCTCTAACTACTAAAATGAGAAGATTAGGAAACAATCGCTATAGAATCGGCCAACCTAATGCTTAACTGGCCCAAGAGTAACCCAAGCTACTCTAAGACCAATGAAGGTATTCCTTATCGTATAAGAGTGAGCGCCTCCATTAATTTTCTCGAGATTACGCATCTAAGACCTCTTCTACAACGTGCAACTAATACCGAGATCGTAGATTTAATTGTCCCCCTTACCTTTGCTAGTTGAAACAATTTAGATATAGACTCTCTTTATCTTTTCTCACATTGACCGTGTCCAGGAATAGGATGGGAACGCATATTGAATTGGATCGCACTTAGGCGGCTTGAATGTATATGTTGCAGCAACTGGTAGTTCTATTTCCATATTAAACCCAAGCTTCGAAGTGAGATAGGCATCAGAAGATAAGAATCGGTTGTAAAATTGTATCAAAACGCGCACAACAACCATTACTTTGTGGAGAGGACTAAAATAGAAGTAAGCATTGTTTTGTAGGGGTAAATAATTGATGGAGAGCGAGCACATCGTTTTAAAGATAAGAAATGGTCGTTTACTCACTAAAAATGACATTCGAAACGGCTCTAAATCGGCCTATCTCCCCCAATATAAATAGAGTTGAGTCAATGGCTTAATATTGGCCGAGCCACGGGTGAAATTTCATCCCGGAAAAGTGACCGACGCCAAGAGGATGATGGAAAAACGGGATATCAACACAAAGGCTTGGCATGGGATTAGGAAGAAGGGAGAGAAAGAGAGAGACCGTGGTACAAGGAAAGCAAGGACCTTAAAAGACCTGGCGCTCCACACTGGTATATATATATATATATATATATATATATATATATATATACATATATATATATATATATGACGAGAAGTGATACACAGAAACAGGAGAGAATGTATTCTAGTGGAGGTGACTCCGAGAAAAGCAAAGAGAAAAACACCGCCCGGCAAGGACTCGAACCTCAGACCTCAATTATCTATCGTTACAATTAAAAAACATTACTAATTTAAATTTATGAACAAAAACAATGGTAAATTTAGTGTGTAAATAAAACTAGCTCTTATTTTTGGGTACATTAATTGTTGGTAATTTCGGAAAATAAATGTTATTAAAAAAAAATCGATATTGATTTGTATATAAACGAGGAAGCAATAGACATTGTTGGTGAAATATCGAGTTAAAAATTTGAATTCTATATGCATAACCAAAAATTCGTCGATAATCGATAAGAGTGGTTTAATAGGTTAGTTATTGTTTTTAATTTGTAAGAGAGATCACAGCCACTTAAGAAATTCAGACCAAACCCAGTAAAAGTAGATTTGCGATAAACCGAGGTAAGGAAAGATTTGCCTGATCAAGAGATTGGGAAAATCGAGAGATTCTAAATTACCAATAATAAATTTAAATTAGAAATGTTTTTCAATTGTAAGGATAGACTCTCGCTTAAAATCAGAAGCATGGTAGTATATAACTTCAATTGCCTTGGGTGTAAACAAAGGACATACATAGGAAGCACCGTGTGCTCCTTAAAGGCCAGAGTCTGTTCACATCTCGGGATTAGCCTTAGAACAGGTAACCCCTTTTGTAAAAACGAAAATTCGGCTATTCACCAACACAGCATCTCTTTTAAAGCCCAAGTATTTATTAATAGTTTGAAAATATTGGGTTCTACTCAAGACCGTACGTCTCTGAGGATATTGAAATCACTGTTTATCAAGCAATAAATACAATCCTTCCCTCAATAGTGACTTATCCTCCTTCCCACTTTCAATTGCGTAAGCCCAACTAACTAATATTTTGCCCAGGACCGTAAAATAAATAACTTCTTCTCTTCATCTTTTCAGTCTTCTTCGACTCTTCATTCTGTACGGTGAGCCTTTTATGCACGAGAATTAATTAGTGTTCATTTAAACATTTTCTTTTTGTTTGGTGTTTTCTGTGATTTTTTTAATTTATAACTTCAAATTTAGTTTTAAAATTTTATATCCCCTTTCCAAATTTAGTTTTAAAATTTTATATCCCCTTTCCAAATCTCTGTTTTGTTTTATAGTACCTCGAAGATGGGCGTGTATAACCCAAAACGTCGGAATATATGAATTCTGTTTGAATGGTCGGTATTTCCTTTCATCCTGAGCCTAAAAATCCGCCTCTATAGGAGCAACTCTGCAGGATATATATATATATATACCTGGAATTTGAAATTTCTTTATTGCATGCATGTACCCAATATATCTAGAAAACAAAATAAAAGTACAAACTTCATTATACCTTTATGAAATATCTAAAATGGCGATGCTATTGAAATGTATGAAATCCTGGTATCAGTATGTAGTATGTTACAGTCAAAATGTTTTCATATGACACATCTTATATGCTGATTAATATGATATCCCATATCAAGACTATATGATAATAATATGATAATGGCGAAAGCACGTAATTATACTTTGAAGGAAAGAAGTCTGATATGCACGCAGATCGAGTAGGGTCGCAGCTGTCGATAAATCGTAGGATAGTCAGTGGTTCATATTCTGGTATTGCAGAAATGTTGAAGAGGATCTTAGAAAATTGATACATCCAAGACCGACTTCATTAACCATGATCTAAATCTAGGGTGGGTATGCAACGTGACGACAGGTCTCCTCATCGTATGAGCCTTCAGGATCGTAAGAAAGGCTCAGTCCAGTTGCAACATGAATGGAGAGAGGACAGCCATGTTAATGAATCTGTCAGAACAGTCAGTTGCAGATTGCTTACACTATGCCTGAAGTAATGTAAAGCCTGCTAGAAGCTGCTCATCAACCTTCAGCAGAAAGGACGTTGACTGGTTTGGGTAGGTGCTCATTGGAACTAGATAATACGTTAGTGGTGACAAGTCTTATGGAAGGACGAGTTCATATTCAAGTTGTGTTCGTCCCCAGGCAACGTTAGAGCCTGAATGAGGTTAGGGACTGGAGTCGGTAGGGCATAGTGCCAACAGTAATGGTATGCGGATGCATATCAAGTTTAGGGGTGGGTCATCTCAGCGTTCGGGATGGCACCATGAATTCAGAGAACTTTCAAGCTGTCCTGACGGATTATATGATGCCTTCAGCTCATCACCTGTCTAGAAATGCCCTGAGTATGATTTCCTAGCAATATAAATCACCTATTTTACAAATATCTGTCCGCCATACAGGGGTACTGGGACAACAATATCACTGTCATGGACTGACCACCTTAGTTTGCGGATATGAATCTACTAGAAAACCTGTGGCAGAACCTGAAAGAGGCCGTAAGACGTAGACGCCAGCTTCCAATTAGCATCACACCCCTCAGCCTCGTGGAGAGCATGACTCAAAGAATAAATGCTTTTCTCACTGCTAAGTGACCTTTGACACGCTACTGAGCTTTCTGCATCGTTTTGGTGTTGCTGTAATTTTCATAGAGCTTTATCTTCTTATGTGTTATACGTTTCTGATGTTGCATGTTTTGGAAATTTATTAGTTTCTTAATTCATGTTGATTCCTTTAAAAGAAACCTCTTATTATTTTTAAAAGATCTTTTTCCCAAATTAACTCGAAAATTAACAATGGGAAGTTTCTTCACCATTATAGATCCTACCTCTTTGGAGCACCGCAGTCTTGCTATTACCCTAAGAAAATTTTTATTGTATTCGGTCTTTTTTAATTTCTTGCGTTTTTTTCCTGCCTTTAAATACTGGAGTCGCACTAGCTTATCATTATTATCATGCAGCTAAAGATGGTAAATACCTGAAGATTGTTCTGTTCACAAATAAATCGGATTCTTAAATTGTGGTTTATCTTTATATAAAAATATATAAATATAAAAAAATATTTTTGAAATGGTTCAATTTTATTTATATAATTTAAATGGCAATTTTGCAACTAACTAATGTCTCCATCAACTTATCGGAAGAAGCTCCTTTTACAGTCACGATGGTATTATAGCGTACGAGAAGTGCAGGCGAACGGCTTAAAAGCTTCGTTTGAATGAGTCTCTTTGGAGACTCAGGATGGCTGAGTAGATTCGCCGCTGGCTAACAGTGGTCTACCGACACGGGAAGCTGTTCGTAACTCGCATACGCTATTATTTTTTCTTTGACCCTTTTCCTACTCCCCTCTATCTACAGGATAACTCATCAGCCAGGGCATCTAATCCCTGCTATCAAAGATAATGGAAAATTGATACAATTCTCTTTAGTTCGGTCTTGTAAATCAGGAATTATTTTTGCAATAGTGCAATTTTATTTATACAATTAAAATAGACATGTTAAACTTAAATAAGCTCTCCATCAAGCTCTCGAAAGAAGCTTCTCTTATAGCCACCAAGGGATAACTCATATGCCAGCGCATCTAACCCATATAAAGGCTAAAAAATTATGACTGAAACCGCCCTAAAAAAATCTAGAAGTTTTTTCATATTCGCTCACTGCAGGTGCATAACAGTGGCGCTGGGAGACTTAGAAATGCATTCAGCTTATAGTTGGTCGGTCAAGCGCTCGAAATAGGCTTTTGACGTCATATCATGATGATACACACGTTTCTTTTCAAAATGGGCGCCGAACGAGAGGAAAATACACCAAAACCTATATTTTTGGTTATGATATAACCATAATGACAAAATTTACGTCAAAATATACATTTTTTGCAATGAAATTTTGAGATAAACTGCACACATTTCATTATAAAAGTCTCATCAGGGTGAGTTTCCTTTTTTTCCCTGTAAAACTTTATTTTTGTTTTTTTAAACAGTCAAGCTAATTCTATACATTTCATGTGTAATTTAATAGCCTTAGATTTTGAAAAATCAGAAGTAGCCTGTGCAAATCAATTGCTGCAACAACACATCCAAGCACCGGGAGCTATGACAGTTTTTGAAGATCAGAGATAGCAAACATTTGAGATTAAAGTTAACACTTTGAGTTTTGTATTAGTATTTCATTGAATACAAAACCTTTCTAATGTTAGATAACTAAGAAATAGCTACCTAGTAACTATTTAGCTGCATTATTTTTAAGAAATTTATCTTATTATTCAATTGTAGTTATCTAGCTAGTTAACTTAATCTACATTTAGCTTGCTGGTAAGTTAGCTTCATTATTTGATTTTTACTTTTGTAAAAGTTAATCTTATCTATCTCATGATGGTAAAGCAAGTGTATTTATTATTTCAGATTAGTACTGGAATATTGGCATGATAGAAACTCTTGACTAAAGTAAATGCTTCATATGCCAATTCAGCCTACATAATAGCACTAAAAACTATTTAGATCCCTCATCATTTGTAAAACTAAGAAAGAAAAATCCTTAAATACTTATGCTTGCTACAAAGTAGTTACAGATAACATTCAGTACTGTAAAGAATTGGGTGGATGACTTAAGTGGTCGTGGCATAGGTGGTAGTACTCAGTATGTAGTGGAGCTGATGAAGGCAAATCTATTAGCGTGGCCCAAAAGCTGCAGGGATGTTAATGACAATCAACAAGTTGGAAGAGAAAGAAAAAGGTTAACATACAGTTTTTCTTCTTTTGTGACCCCCCCAAAAAAAACAAACAAAAAAAACCCATGATGAAGACTGCCATCCTTGGCTAGGATAGAAAAGTGAAAGAATGTGTTTAGGTTGTGGGTAACAAGCACATATTGGCTGAACTAGCTCCTGATGAGATATTGCTTTTAATGATATTTATCATCGTGCATGCCTATCTAGGTGCTATGGAAAAGCCGAAACTGTTGGAATTGACATGAATGAAAGTAATTCAACTTGGAATCGTCAGAACACATGCTATTAATGTGTTGCTTGAATACATTGAATTTTATCGAGGCTCTGAAGAATCACTGATAATGTCTGACCTGAAAGCCCCTCTATGCTAAGCGCATTGCTGATATGAGCTTTCCATACATAAAATACAACACCCAACGTCTTCGGGGGAATATCGATGCCTGATTCCAGATATCAAATTAGTACAAAGGGATAATATTGGATATATTATTTTTATGATGACGTGAGTAAAGCTGTTGTTGTCATGAAAAAAAACAAAATTACTGATGTTTTCATCATTTTCAAAGCAGCCAGAATTCTCCGGAAGGAGTATCTCCCCATGAAGCATGCTTTATGGAAAGTTCCTAAATATGCTTTTGGATGGAACAAGTATTGATCAACTACCTGATGGACCTAGGAAGACTGTACTAGGTTGTACCATACGCTGGATAGAACATAATTTTCAACTCAGTAAGACGCACATCCAAAAATCCTGGCAGTTTTCGTCTCCACATAAAAGAGGGGGAAACACCAGCTTCGCTATATCTTACAATAAAACCACAATAAAACTGGAGGACATGCATGATCGAAAAATATGTGTGTCATATGATCGAGTGATAAAATAAATATACAGCATAGACAGAAAATTCAGTGATCAATCAATGGGGAAGATTGGTGTGATGGTCTCACGTCAGACAGTCAAGGGTTTATTTATCACTGTTTATTTATATAATTGTCCAACATTCACCCACAACAATAACATAAGCCCTTCATGGAATATACATCAGCATTCAGACATCTAACAATCTGAGAATCTCACTTACACTCTGAATCCAGCTTAGATGGGGAAGAAGCATGTGAAATTCTTGGCAACTCATTACACAACTATGGATCTGGATGTTTCACTGCCAAGTGATGTTGTCTTGTATGTTCTTACCTTGAATAACAACAGTCCTCCTCCTCCAGGCTCTCGTCTTCTCATCATTGTTATTGTAGAAGGCTACCAGTGGCTGGAGACAGTCAGAAACCTTCTCGTGAAAGAGAAACTTGAAGCCGGAGGATGGATCTTATGGGCTGCATATTATGCGAGCATCACAGAATCTACTTCTTCCTCCAATCTAAATTATACATGTTGCTACTGTACACAGAGTGTCCTACCAGTTCCATTATTGCTTGGTATGCTATTAAACTCCTGGATAGCAGTGGATGGGCCACAGGTCTTATCAGTAGTGCTATCTCGACAAAAGGTAAAGCTCAGGAATTCATTAGTGTTCCCTACATCTTCAGAACACGATAAATTGTATCTAAATTGTATCTGTAGCTGCTCTCTATATCCTCATGAAGAAGGTTTATGATCAGTACTTGGAAAAGACAATAAATGAATGATGAAGGGAGAGATATTATCCCTCTCCCCTTTGATGAATGCGTGTGCCTCACAACCACAAGCAGATTTATAGTTCACTTAAATGTAACCGGATCTTCTCATTCTTCCGGTAAAATCACGATTAGAGATCGGTCATATATTTTTAGTATTTCATATAAAGAGCTTATATGTTTTTTAAGTTTTTTAAGTCCTGCCGCTCATCCGACTTCTCCCTCTACATGGAGATACTTGATTCTTTGTTGTTATGGGTATTTGCTCAGGATCATATCTACTATACCTGGAACAGACCACCCATCCCGTGATATGGCATCCTGGAAAAACAACATGCTGCTCTGATTGTGGAGTTCAGAGTCATCACTTCATGAGGCACAAGTCAAGATGAGTGTTCCTCATGATCCCACATAAAGAGATTCATGTGCAACTCATTGATTAGTTCAAGAATCATGGTAGCGTCATAGACAACCTGACACATCCAAACACAGTTTGTCTTTGTGCAGATTGTTATCCCTGAACTGACACGCATATTTCTCGAATTTGAAGGCAAAATTAAGTCAAATAAACAAGGCACTATAAACAGTACTCAAAAATTAGAGATGACTATGAGGTGATTTTCTGTTATATAGCATATTGAAAGATAGCTTTATGAACTTGAAAAATGTGCATGATTTGTACTATGTATTTCTTTTTCAGACTGATGTACTGGCCTTGGTCGATGCCATTGAGGATTTGGGAATTCCTTCATGGAAGCTAGAGGAGATCTGCTAGACTGAGATGAATCATTCTTTGGCAAAGGCAAGAAGACAGTCTTGTCCATATGGTACGCCAAGCCTGAACGCGCCTTACACCTACAGCTGCTTTCAGGCTCTGCTCTGACCATTGAGATTATCACAACCCACACATCCGCACTCCAGAGATTTGTCCTGAAGCCCTTTCGTGTATCCTAGGTCAACATCACAAATGAATGCTGCTTGACTCTCTCTCTTCTTTCACATAGGAAGAGACTTTGACCACATGCCTCTAAGCAGTGATGTACTCCATCAGCATATCCCTTGAGTAGCTTATTAGGTAACACCGCCTTGCATGGGTGCATACTATAAAAATGGCTGAGAATAATGTAGATCCTGTGTATATAACTAATCATGTCATGTTATTCCTTTTAGAGTGAGAAAGGGGGTACAATACGCTTGTCAAAAAAACATACAACATTCTCACTTTCTGCACCAACTCCTGTCCACACTTCAACTCCTAATATTTAAAGGGACTTGTCAGATCCAAGCATTTGCAACCGTAAACCGACTGTAAGGCACCTTGTAAATGCTGCATGCAGACGTTACCCTGTATTTTTCTTTGTGGATGTAATGGATCCATGTCTCACAGTGGTGTCCATATCTAAATGGAATGCAATTGAGAGCTTGTTATACATTTTTGCATCCATAATACACATATAGCAGATTTTAAGTTGTTATAATAGTGAACGGACGTTTGAAAACATGCGTTTTTTTTCAATAAAATTTGCATATATTACCCTTAAAACCTTGAAATCTATTTAGCTAAATTTTATGACCCCCTAAATCTACACTTTGATTCGACTTTGTCATCATAGCTATTACAAAAGCAAAGCTATTTTAAAAACAACTCGTGTATTTCAGATACAAAATGTAATTTCAATTGTGTCTTTGGATAAATTAATTTCTATGGGTATAAGGTACTTCCATACCTTACGGATTGGGGGAAATTTGCATCATGATAAGTAGCAAAAGGCGACGTGGATCTCCACCAGAAATTTTTTTTATAATGTTTCGTAAAAAAGTGTTGAATTAGGAGAGTGAAAATGAATGAAAGGTAGAGAACCGGAGTAATTTAGAGAGTATAATACTTAGGGCACTCGAGTCCGGTGGGGGTGGAGGAGGCGTATATCTCTTAAGGACGTTCTCACCCTTCACACTCACGTCAGATCTCCTTGCCTATGCTATGCTGGGGCTGGAGGGAAAGCATTTTCCCAAATGTCAACTGTAGCATGGTTGCATATTTTGCAAATGAGACTCCATTGTGCACTACAGTAGTGCCAGCAGTGCTTTTAGTTGACCCATTGTATTGAACCAAGGTGTAATAAGATATTCCTTTACTTGAGCACTTCGTACAGGATCAGTACAAGGTAAGCAGAGTTGCGTACCCTTCTAATCTCTTGCGTTCACAGTACGTCCTATTTGGATACTTGTGATGTATATTGTAGAAGAATTGTCACTCCCTTGTTCTCTCACAGTGGAGTCACGAGGCGATTACTGCAAAGACATCCGCCCACGGCCCCGTTGGGTCAAGCGCGAAACCGCAGCACCGCGCCACTCGTTGTTATGAAACACCTAAAGGTTAAAATGCAAGATCTCCCTTACGAGAGTGAGATTCAATGTCACCTCAAGTAAGAAATTGGAGACGTGTTTCTCCCAAGCTCGAAGGCTAACGAGGAGCGGATGTAAGACTTGGTGAGAAAAACCGTTTGGCATAAGAACCCTCCTGGGCCCGTCCTCAAGCCTTGACCCCCTCTTACCATTCCCCCAGTGGGGTGAAGAGGTATAAATAAGAAACACCGAGGAAGATATTGGTGGAATACGTCAGTCTCCAGGTGACGAAGTCCTCGGATTAAGATCAGGCTACCGAGACTGGATTGGTAGTATACGTCAGTCTCCAGGTGACGAAGTCCTCGGATTAAGACCCCGGGCTACCCAAACTGGATTGGTAGAATACGTCAGTCTCCAGGTGACGAAGTCCTCGGATTAAGACCCCGGGCTACCCAGACTGGATTGGTAGAATACGTCAGTCTCCAGGTGACGAAGTCCTTGGATTAAGACCCCGGGCTACCTAGACTTGATTGGTAGAATACGTCAGTCTCGAGGTGGCGAAGTCCTCGGATTAAGACCCCGGGCTACCTAGACTGGATTAGTAGTTTACCTGGCTCGCCAGACCAATAAGTACCCTGCAAAAGAGGCACTGCTACCTACCTTAAGGGTCTAAGAAGCAGCTCATCTTCGAGCTAGTCCCTGGTTATCAAACCGAACGTTAAGTTAACTTGGTTAAGTTCAACTTACTCTCGTCAGAGAGACTCTTCATTCCTGATGCATCTTAAACACCAGGGGTATTCCTCATCCTTGAGGAATTAAGAAAAGAAGAAGGAAAAGGCTTTCCCTCGAGCCCGTTACTCGGTGGCAACACAAAACTCCTAAGTTAACTTGGTTGAGGAACCAAGTTCAACTTGTTCTCATCAGAGAAACGCCCCTCCGTTATACTTACCCTTGAGGAAGACTGGAACTAAGAACAAGCTTATTCTCGAGCTAGTTCCTGGTTACCAAACCGACCTTTAAGTTAACTTATTCAAGTTAAACTTATTCTCTTCTTTATGATATCAATATTAGCACTCTTAGCACTCTCAGAACAAAAAGGGGGGTATTCTACGATATATATCTTTCTCACATTTTTACTTAACTTCAGTATTTTTCTTATAAACATTCAATGAGTGTCCCTAAATGCTCCTGTTGCTTTTCGGTTTTCAAAATAATGAAAAAAATATTATTAAATTATTTGTCTTTTGCTTCGAACAAACGTAAATAAGATAGAAAATTGATTTAAGATAATTTATTATTTAAAAATCATTTATTATCGAATGTAAGCGCAAATAATCAAGTTTAAAAATTTATTGTGTCTCGAATGCTTTTATAAATTCCTTCAATCTTGTGCTAAAGTATTAAAATATGACAAATAATGATGCTAATTAAGCCAACTGATCTGTCTTGTCAAAGGTTTTATTCATTAAATTAGCGAAAATCGTTTTCGTAACAGAAAGCTGAAGATGGTTGAAGTATGATTAGAAGGAATGTCAGAGTAATTAAGATTATCGAACGCTGTCTCTGATCCTGAAGGAAATTTGAAAATTAAGAAGGATTTAATGTCGATCTGGTAAATTAAGAATTTAAATTTGCAGCTAGTTAGGGAGTTGATTTTAAACGAGTGGCGTACATTTGTACGATAATTACAATATACTTAAGTGATTTGGGATTTCAATGGTGTCCATTTCGTAGGTTCTCAACATGAAAAAAGACTTAGTAATTAAAACTTGAGATAATTATTGATTGGATGAAGTTTGATGTAGAAGAATAGTAATTTACAAAATTTAAAAGATATATAATGCAATGTTTGTAAATGATCCAGTTCATGGTTCATTCCATAAATCTCTTCTAAACAGGGTTATTTTTGTCATATAAATTGTTAATTATCGTGTATCAATGTAATAAATTGTTGCGCATATATTGTTTTTAATCAGCAATTTAGTTTTATAAATTTGTGTGTGCATGAATTAACCAATATGGCGGCTGTAAGGAAGATTCAACTGTCGTAATTGTTCGCATGGTTAATCCAATTCAAGGTAACCAGGCCGTTTACTGCCACTTTAAAGATTTTCTGCCTAAACACCAAATAAAGAGGTTGTATGGGTAATTCTACAGATGAACAACTATAACGTTTTTTATATAAAAAGTTCCTTCCAATCTATTTTATAAACCTATTTGAATTGTTTGTTGCTATTTACTAGGCGCGCAAAGCACCGTTTTTGAGTTAGTAGTACATAAAAGTTGTATTTTCCCAGGCATAAAGCTATTATTTGCCCCTGCTATGACGTCATAAGCCTCGGGAAGGAAAAAGGATTCATTGCACCGATTCAAGAAATACATATTACGAACGATGATGATAATTTAATTATGATGAGGAAGTTTAGGGGTATTAGGTTTTTTAAACACATTTAGTTTTAATATTCTGAATTAGCAAACGTGGAAAAAGCAATGCCACGGTGGAGCTCGAATAGGCTTCTTGTTTGCATCCTTTTCGGCGAGAAAAACAGCACACAAGACCTAGCAACTTACTAAAAAAAATAAAAGAACCTATAAAATTTAACCTAGCCTAAAAAAAATAAAATACTAATATACCTAAACTTCTACCTAACCCAAGCATTATTTGGGGGGGTAAAAAAAAAACTATCAATAACAAGATGAACGCGAATCTGTTTTTCGTTATAACATAAGTAGAAATTTCCGTGCCTTAATTAGTTAAGAGCTACATAGTGTATATCTATGGTATACACTATGTAGCATTTTGCGTATTCTTTTAAAATAGAAATATTTATACCAAAGCGCCTTCGATCGCGTTGGAGTTCTTCGCCTGTGGAATTAATTACCTATGTATGTACAGTAGCGATCATAATATTAGGGTCAGTAAGAACAAGTGAATTTAAATATTTATTATAGAGGTTTAACAGAACGGTGAGACTATATATTAAATACACATTTGACTATATCTAATATATATCTTCTGTGAAAATTTCAAGTGGATGGAATAAATATTTCGTAGGTTATGAGGAAATAAACAAACTATCTTCCGAATTGCAGCAGCCAAAAGTTAAGAGCCACTCAGGAAAAATGAACTACCAACCGAGGTATTTGTGTTTAGGAGACTGTTAATGAAAGAGCCCATCTTTGTTACGCTCACGAACATGTTTAGACTGAAGAACAGTGGGCGCAGGTTTATTTTAGCGATTAATCAAAGTTGAATGTGATTGGCTCCAATGGCCAGATGTACGAAAGGTGAAGATGTGGCGAAAAGTTATCTTATAACTGTGTGAAGAAGAGAATGTAATGGTATGAGGTGTGGTGTCTGCCTCTGATCTTGATCCACTTGTTCGCCTACAAGGGACTGTCAATGCTGAAATTTACAAGCAGATTCTTAGACAGCATGCCCTTCCACATCTCCGATCCTCGTCAATTCAACCTCCAATCTTCGTGCAGGACAACGCTCCCTGCCACACTGTGAAGAGAGTCAAAGAATTTTGGGTGATAAAAGGGTTGGTCTCTTGGAGTGGCCATCTCAAAGTCCCCATCTCAACCCTGTGGAAAACGTTTGGAAGATTATTGGAGATGGAGCGCGAAGAAGAAATCCAAAGAACCAGGATGAACTCCGGGAATTATTGAAAAACGAATGGAACAATATTACCCCATCATTTTGCCAGAAATTAATTCAGTCCTGTGATATCAGATATCGGGAGGTCATTGTTTGTAAAGGGATGTTCACAAAATATTAATAGTAAGGGTTTCTTTTTTGTTCTTGTTCCATTTTACATTTGTTTTCTAAGTGACCATTAACTTTTGGCCCCTGCAATTTGGAAAATAGTTTGTTTATTTCATCATAACTTACGAAATATTTAATTCATTCACTTAAAATTTTCACGAAAGATAGATATTAGATATATCTAAATATGTGTATAATATATAGTCTCAAAATTTTGTTCAACTTCTAAATATTTCAATACACTTGTTCTTACTGACTCTTATATTATGGCCGCTACTGTATATAGAGGGTGGTCCGAAAGTTTTGTCCCCCCCGTATATATTGTTTTATTTTTCTATTTCAAATATTGTTTTAATTTTATATTCTATATGGCTAACAAGAGTTCTTGCATTTTGGAAGAGTGGCTGATTGCAAGTATATGGGCACCTTCTCGATGTGTGACTATGTCATCAAGAGTGACGGCTACACTAAAACCAGTAGATGTGTTTTGATATTATTATATTGTTCCTCTATTGTTATTATTACTTTTCAGTAATGGGTGACAAGACTTTCGGAACACCCTGCACATGTCTAGTATAATATATCGTGAGGTTAAACTTCAACCCCGCAATTTTTCGATTGAATCTATCCAGTTTTCTCTCGTCCTATTTGTGTCAATCCTGCCGGTACCCATTAGAAAATTTTGTCAATATTAGGTAATGGTAAAATGATCCTACTACTACTCTCACAGCACTTCCGACACCAGGTCTAATTTCTGCATATAATCATGGTGCCAATCTCGATTCCAAACCGTTACCAGGCAGTTGATTGATTGATGTGTCCAATTATAGTGCATATTAACCACAAGGGACCAGGCATGCGTTGGAGATTGAAGTAGAGATGAAATCAAACGCCCCGTCTCGTAGATTCGTCCGAATTATTCATCCCCCCTCGATTTGACCGTCCTTTTTGGATCGGATTGAAGTCTTCTTAATCACTGGCACCTAATTGGACTTGGAATTATTAATTTAAACCCCTTGATTCATAGTCAAATTGGGTTAAAATAGCAGAAATTCCTCATTGTTCATTTTTTATGCCATTTAAGTAGATCTAGTTAATCTTTACCCCCACAGAAATTTTTATTTTATATTCGCCCATCGGTGGTTATAGCCTTCAAGTCCCGACAGATAAAAATCAGGAATTTCAACTTAGGTTCGTCATATTAAGGCTGGGTCTCGGTAGACTAACTCAGTTATAAGGCAGTTATATGTTTTAAAGACTCGTTTCAATCGGAATAAAGTTGGTAACGAGAAATTCCTAAATAAAAAAAATCTTATGCATAGAGAGATATATTAAGGACAAAGCCTGGTATTTGTACTTTAATTCACATATTTATATAAGTATTCTTTTCAGTCTCTGGCTCATAATTTGTATATTCTGCTCGGGTTATTAAATTGAGGATTTACTGCTGAAAATGTAAATATATTTCTATTTAAAAAAAAAAGATTTCTAAATTAGTATGTGTTTAGTGCATCTCCGTAAATAATGCAATAAGTTTGCAAAATTATTATTAACAAGGTCTGCTAACCAAAAAGTTGCGTGGTCTCACTTATTCTGATTTATGACCTTACGACCTTCGAAACTTTTAATAATTCCTGGACTAGCCTTGGGAGGACATTGGTGATTGTATTATTCGAAAGAGAAATTAAAACAACATAAGGGTTTCGAATTTCGTTAGAAACTAACCTAAAATAGAATAGCCAGGCCTAACCTAGCCTAGTTTAGTATAATCTAGCTAGACTAGTATAACCTAGCATAGTATAGCCTACTTTATACTAACTTATCTTAGTATAGCCTATCGTATCCTAGTATAGCTTAGCCTAGCTTAGTAGACCCTAGTCTAACCAAGCTTATTATAGTATAGCTTAGCTTAGCCTAGCCTAGTATAGCATAGCCTATCGTAGCATTGCTTAGTGTAGCCAAGCTTACTATAGCCTAGATTAACCAGGTATGGCTTAGCATTGCATGACAGAGCCTAGCCCAGCGTCACCTAGAGTAGCCTAGCCTGGTATAGCCAAGCTAGAATATGCTACTATAGCCTAGCGAATATATCCTTACATACGATAGCCTAGCCTAGAATACTATATGCTAGCTTGTTATAGCCTATTTTAGCATAACCACACCTAACATAATAGAGCCAAGCGTATCATATTATACGGCCTAGCCTAGTATATTCTAGACTAGTATAGCATATATACCCTGGACTAGAATAACCTTGCATAGCTTAGCCTATTATAACCTTGGTTGGCTAGCCTATCGTAGCCTGACATAGTATTATCTAGCATAGAAGAGCATAGCCCTTCCTAGCTTATTACACTTTAGCCTAAACTAGCATAGCATAGGATAGCTCTGTCTAGCCTAGCATTAACTATCCTAGACAAATATAGCCTATACTATCCTATTATACCCTAGGCAAGCATAGGTTAATATTTTTATATGCGATCTTAGCATAGCCTTTTATAGCCTAAATTAGCATACTATATCTTACCGTCATACATTATATCTTAGCATAGTAGAGCCTAACCTATAATAGCCTATTCTAGGCTTGCCTAGCAGAGTATAGCATATTATAGCCTAGTCATTCTAGCAGAGTATCGGCTAAATAGTTATGATGTTATTGCCAAAACAAAATAATTTCCGGGCTAAATTATATCATTCGAAAGAAAATGTAAAACAACATCAAGGTTTCAAATTTCGTTAGAATTGCCCAAATAGTTATGATGATATTACAAAAACATGAAAAAAAACGAGGACTGACATAGACTCGCACGCAACTAAAAATATTAATGTTTATTTTAAAAGAGAAAGCACAAACCCTGATTTCAGAATACGTGATTAGTCTTAGTAAAAAGTGAAGCTTTGGTGGTGGTAGTATAGGCAGTGTAGGTGTAGGCTGTGATGGTGTAGGTGAGCGTAGTCTAGTTGTAGGTGTTGGTATTGTAGGCGGTGTTGGTATAGGTGGAGGTATGGAAGGTGGTGTAGGTGTAGGCGGTGTAGGAAGTTGTGCTGTAGGCGGTCGTGTCGGTGATGGTGTAGATTGTGGTGTGTACGCAGTGTAAGGTTAGGTGGGGTGTAGGTGTATGTGGTGTAGGTGGTGCTGTTGTAAATGTTAGTGGTGGTGGTGGTGTAGGTGGACGTGGCGGTGTGGTTGTGTAGAGGGTGGTGGTGTAGGTAATGATGTTGTAGGTCATGTAGGTAGTGGCAATGTAGGTGTTGGTTGTGTAGGTATTTATAGTAGTGGTGGTGTAGCTAGTGGAGATGGTGTTTTTGTAAATGGTGTAGTTTCTAGGTGATTGTGTAGGTGGTGTTGTAGGTGGTGGTGGTGTTGGTGCAGTTTGCGGTGGTGTAGATGGTTGTGTAGGTGATGGTGATGTAGGCGGCGTAGGTGGTGTCAGTGTAGGTGATGGTGGTAGTGGTGGTGTAGGTAGAGTTGTGGGTCGTGCAGGGGGCGGTGGTGTAGGTAGTGGTTATGTGGAAGTTGTGTAGCTGGTGGTGGTTTAGGTGGTTGTGGTGTAGGGGGCATAGCTGATGTAGGTGATGGTGGTGTAGGTGTAGTAGTGTAGCCGGAGCAGGTGTAAGTGATCGTGGTGATGGTGGTGGTGATGGTAATGTTGCTGGTAATGTTGTAAGTGTAGGTGGTGGTGGTGTAGCTTGTGGTAGTTTAGGTTGTGGTGGTGTAGGCTGTATAGCTATTGTGGTGTAGGTGGTGCCGTTGTACTTGATGTTGATGTTGCTGATAGTGGTGTATGAGAAATTTGTTTTAGGTGGTGGTGGTGTAGTTGCAGGCGATAGTGGTGATGTAGTTTTAGGTCGCGGTGGTATAGGTGGTGGTGATTTTACTGGTAGTTCTTAAGGTGGTGGGAAATTAGGTGTAGGTGTTGGGGGTGTAGAGTGTATAGGTTGTGTTGGTGCAATTTGCGGTGGTGTAGGTGGTGGTGCGCGTGGTGGTGCAGGTAGTGGTGGTGCAGGTTGTTGTGGTGTAGGTGGCGATCATGTAGGTGGTGCTGGTGTAGGTGGTTGTGATGTAGGTGGCGTGGGTTCAAGTGCTGTGTTGAAGGTGATGTTGATGTTGCTGGCGGTGTTTTAGGTGGTGGTGGTGTAGGTGCTATTTATAGTGGTGTAGGTGGCATAAGTGGTGATGTGTAGGTTTTATCGTGTAGGTGGTGGTTGTGTAGGTATTGGTTGCGTAGGTCGTGTTGGTGTAGGTAATGTAGATGATGTCTTGTAGGTTGTAGTTGGGTAGGTTTAAGCGGTGTAAGTGATGGTTTAGTTGTTGTAGATGGCGTAGTGGTGTTGTTATAGGTAGTGGTGGTGTAGGTAGTGGTGGTGTAGGTAGTGGTGGTGTAGGTAGTGGTGGTGTAGGTAGTGGGGGTGTAGGTAGTGGTAATGTAGGTATTGGTTGCATGGGTCGTGTTGGTGTAGGTGATGTAGATGATGTCTAGTAGGTTGCAGTTGGGTAGGTTTAAGTGGTGGTTCTGTAGGTAGTGTAGGTGGTCATCGTGGTGTAGGTAATGTAGGTTTAGGCATCCGTGGTGTAGATGGTTGCGGTGTAGGTGCTGTAGCTGGTGGTGGAGTGGTGGGGATGGTTTAGGTGTTGGTGGTCTACGTGGTAGTGTGTTAAGTGGTGGTGATGTAGCTGGTGTAGGTGGTGGCTTAGGTGGTGGTGGTGTAGGTGGTGGTCATGTAGGCGTTAGCGGTGTAGGCGGTAAAAGAGGTGGTTTAGTTGGTGGTGGTGTAGGCGGTGGTGGTGTATGTGGTGGTGATGTAGGCGGTTGTGATGTATGTGGTAGTATTCTAGGTAGAGTAGGTGGCTTAGCTGTTGTTTTAGGTAGTGGTGGTGCTGCTGGTGTAGGTTGTGGCGGTGTATGCGGTTTATGAGGTGTAGGTAGTTAGGTGTAACTGAAGGTGCTAGTAGTGGTGTTGTATGTAGTGCAGGTGGTGGTGATGTAGCTCTGTGGTTGTATATTTGGAGGTGGTGCAGGTGGTGGTGGTGTAGGTGGTGGTGGTGTAAGTGGTAGTGGTGTAGGTTGCGTAGGTGGTGTAAGTAGTGGTGATCTAGGTCTTGTAGTTGGTGGTGGTGTAGGTAGTTGTGGTGTAGGTGTCATAGCTGATGTAGGTAGTGGTGTAGGTGTAGTGATGTAGCCGGTGTAGTTGGTGGTGGTTTAGCTGGTCTTGTTGTTATTTTCTCTATCGCCCGACGACACTCATCTGTTGTAATTTTTTCTCACGCCTGGAGATCGGTATTTTTTTTAATTTTTTTATCGCGCCTGACGACCCTCATTTGTTGTCATTTTTCTCTCACGCCTGACGACTCTTATTTCTTGTTATTTCCTCGCTCACTTGACTACCCTCATATGGTCTCGTTCCCTGGCCCACTTGACGACATTACCACCTCTACAGTCATCACTTCGACATGGTTACAATTTATCCTAATCAACTTCTTACCATCAACTTTCGTGACTTTTTAATTTTATTCTGTTGTTCTCACTCTCATTGCAGTGTGGTGAGTAGCACAGGCGCCATCACCTTCGTCTATAGCATCAACTCTAGATTTTATTTCCATAGATACGGTGGACAATTGATAAATCGTCGCAATTTTTGACTCTCATTTAGTTCCGTCTTATTCAGTCTTGTTTCACGCAAATCCTTTCATTCATTTAATTTCTACCTCGCAAGGAGCCGATGTCTATTTGCGGAAATTGAAAACTTTGTATTTATTCTTTGTGTAGTTTAATTATATAACTCACTTAAATATATTTTCATATTATATTAAATGAATCATAAAATTATAAAATCTCTCGTGTTTCTCTATCATCCAGACAGGGGGAATTTTTTACATTCTCTTTAATAAGGAATTTAAGATCTATAGCCATTGTGGTAAATTGTAAGAATCCCTCTCGAAGGATTTATTCGTTAACGACTAACATTTAATATAATCTGCATAAAACACAAATTAAAACATATTTTATCTCTAAAACTTATCATTGGAGTATGGTATAAATTTAAAATATACAGTAAAAATAATTTAGTGGTCATGAAGCGTATAATAATATTCTCGTACATACATTTGAGGCAAAAATAAGGGTATTTTAACCTAACATGATATTATTTATATATCAGATATGATTAAGTAATCTGTTTGTGTTTTAAATAATATTATTTTTTAATTTAATCTCCTTTACCCTGTATGGGAGTCAGGAAAGAAAGAATCCCTATACCATCTTCCGGCTCGTGCCGAAAAAAAGACTATATGCCATGATATCGACCGCTGGCCTTGGAAGCCGCGCACACGAAAGTTCTATTCCTGCGGCTACAAACGGAAACGCTGTAATAAGCGAGCCTGTTTTGGATAATGTGTGAATCAGAAGGGGTGAAATGTGAAGGGTATATGTGAAAATAAACAGAGGAGAGAAGTAGTGTTTTCAAAAGAGAGAGATTGCAGATGCTTACACTGTAGGAGACGCACATGAAACAGAATGAAGGGTTTGTGTGGGATGGAAGGAAGAGAGTTTGATCATGTGTGAATCGTGATAATAAAAGTAAAGCATAATTATGGAATTGATGGGTATTAATGAATCCCTGAGAAGTATATGGGTGGAGTTGAGATTTGTAAGGACGAAATTATGCGTGGGTGGAGTGAAGGGGTGCAATGATGATAGAACTAAGTCTCGGAATGAGAAATTCTTGAAAGACTTGGAAAGAGAAGTAGATGAAAATGAGAATATACATAGATTGAAAACTGTGGGAGATATGGGGGAATGAATGTGTGTCAGGATGAGAAGTGGTATAACTGGTGCTTTTGGTACACATGGAGAAATTGAAAATGGAGAGGCAGGGAGGTATCTGCACTGAAAAAGTGTGAGAGTAAGATAGATTTACTCCTTGTAAAAACTAATAAGCTGGAGGATGTGTTTAATGTGAAAGCTGTATGAGGTCTGAATATGAGCTTATAACTTTGCTGTCTAAAATTCAACTGATTTGGTGTTGGGGTGAAGAGAGAGAGAGAGAGAGAGAGAGAGAGAGAGAGAGAGAGAGAGAGAGAGAGAGAGAGAGAGAGAGAGAGAGAGAGAGAGAGAGAGAGAGAGAGAGAGAGAGAGAGAGAGAGAGAGAGAGAGAGAGAGAGAGAGAGAGAGAGAGAGAGAGAGAGAGAAAGAGAAAAAGAAAAAGAAAAGACTGAATAATCAGAGGGAGAGAGAGAAGTAAGAGTGCGTGAGAGTAAGGGTGAACATGGAGGTAGAGCAAGTATGGAACACATAAGGCAGTGAAAGTGCAAATACTGTATTTGGGTATACTAAAACTGGAAAGGGAAAACGGAATGCTGAGTATTGGAATGATGTAAAAAGTGGTGTACAGCAGATGAGAGACATTTGATATCAAGTGTTGATTTGATATACCTAACCTAACCTAACCCAGATGCGGATGAATGTCTACTTGGAGGCTAAAAGTAAAGTAAAAGCAGTGATCAATCAGAGTAAGAATTATAGGATTAAGACAAGTAAATACCCTTAGATCCAGTCTATAGCTAGTCGCAGGAAAAGTGAAGAAGATAAGTTAGGAGGTATTTGGAGAGCCTAAGGTAGAAAGCAAGTAGCACGTTAATATACATCCGTGGCCAAATTTTTCTGATAGCGGAAATTTTTCTTCTTGTGTAGGTTCGTATACATAGGTTTGTAGGTTTGTATGTTTGTGTAGGTTTCTATACATACGTCCAATATCTATGGAAAGCAAAATAAAAGTAAAAGCTTTCTAGTAACTTTTGTTGAAATATATAAAATATCGATGGTATTGAAATGTATGAAATCATGGTATCAGTATGCGGTACTTTAGAGTCAAAGTGTATTCATATATCACATCATATTTGTTGATAAATATGATATTCCATGACAACAAGATCCGAAAATGGCGAAAACACGAAACTATACCTTATTGGAAAGAAGTATGAAACGCTCACTGCACTGCACGAGGAGGGTTTCAGCTGTCGACAAATTGCACAGAGGGTCAGTAGATCACATTCCGGTGTGAAGTGGATCAGAAAATGTGGGAATATCCAAGACCGATCGTCGTTCTGGACGACCCAGATTTAATTCTCTATGTGGAGACAGATCTATCCGTCATATGACCGTTGAGATTGTGAGAAAACGGAAGTCTAGCTACAACATGAATTGACACAGGGAGGCCAGGTTAATGCCTCCGTCAGAAGGGTCCGTCGCAGACTACTTCAAAAGGCCTGAATTTCTGTGAACCAGTCAGAAGTGCTGATCATCCTTCAGTATAAAGGACGTCAATTGGCTTGGGCACGTGCTACCGCAACTGGGACATGCGCCATTGAGAACGTGTTTTATGGTCTGGTGAGTTCACGTTTTAGTTGATCTTGACCCCCAGGCAACGTTAGAGTTCACAAGAGACCGGGGTAGCAGTGGAATTGAGCGTGCATAGTTCCACCAGTAAAGCATGGTGAACGCTCTGTAATTGTATGGCGCTGAATGTCAAGTTGAGGGGCTTAGTCATCTCACCGTTTGTGATGGCACCATGAATCCAGATAAGTATCAAGCCATGTCACATGAATGAGCCCACCATACAATGGTTCCGAGACAACAATATCACAGTGGTGGACTGGCGCAATCTTATTCTCCAGATATGAAGCAACCAGCCTCCAATGAGAAATTGAAGGCACTCATCAGCGAGGATTGGGCCAGCATTACATATCTCAGCCGTGGAACCCCCGTGGAGAGCATGTATCAAGGAATAATTGTTTTCATCACTGCCAGGGGATTTTCGACACGCTACTGAAGTTCCTGTATCAGTTTTTGTGTAGCTGTAATTTACATAGAGCTTTATCTGCTTATCTGTTATAAATTATTGACGTTACATTTTTTGGCAAATGTTGTATTTTGTTGTCTTTTTAAGTGTTGAAGCATATATCATAAAAATGCAATCTATTCCCCCTTATTTCAGTTATATTCATCTTGAGAGGCAAAAAAACCTTTACGACCCTCACTTTATCTAATTTCCGAGGTGTCCGAAAACATTTGTCCACAGTTGTATGGTTAGTATTACGTATGTTTTAGTGCGGATATTTTAATAAGTAAATAGGTACTGGTCCAATTTATTTTTATATATGTTGATTGAAGTGCATTAACTGGAAGAGCATTTCAAGCTGAAACGATTTTTGTCTGATAACGCGTTAATTTCAATTGACGAGTGTATGTTCCCGTAGTGTTTTCAGGGCCTTCAATTGGTGAATCAAATCTTAAAATTATCCGAACCATTAAGAAGATCGATATCTTCTATCAATTTCCCGTGGAGGCATCAATGTTTAAGGAAGAACAATTTCAATTCTTTTAAGGCTTTATTTATATGTAGATATTATTAGTTCTGAGGATGAAAACTGGTATTGTATCATGTAATGGAAGCAATAAGTAATCATGAAGTTGCTAGTGCTGTGAGAAGTCTGAAATATGGGAACAGCTAAAGTAGGTGAGAGAGTAGTTGATAAACTAAAAGGTGGTGGCACTCATGTTGAAATGGGTATGGTGGTTGAGTTGTAAGACCTTTATTTTTCGAGAAGTTCGTGAGGACGAGAGGAAGGCAGTGATAGTACCTTTGTATAAAGACGAAACAGAGAAAAATGAATGCAAAGACTACAGGGGAATCAGGAAAGTCAAAGTTGTAGGCATGGTGCTTGAAAGATTGAAAGATGAAGCGGAGGTGGGAAAGTTGGGTTTAGAGCAGGGCGGGGCAACCTTTTTAAGTGGGTGTGCCAAAATTGGCCAAATCTTTGCTACAAAATTTTCTCACGTGCCAATAATTGAAAGGATATTAAATTAAAGATGTTCTTTTGATTCATTCCCAACCCTTCATGATACATAAAAATTACAAGGAAAAGATAGTCATTTTACCTAAAAATATACATATTATCATATTATATTAAACATAATTGAATCTTTATCATTTCAAGAAGAAAACAACAAATCCAAACTAGAGAAAGAAAATTTTGTGGACCTTTTCATTTATTTACCATCAAAGAGACTTCTGCTGCTGCCTCACTGATCACTGATAACATAATTTATAACAGGTTTTACACAATGCGGTTGCTATATAACATAAATTGGAGATACATTTATTTAGTTTTCTTAAGTTGAGCATTTGGCTTTGCGTGCCGGTAGAAGTCGTTGGCGTGCCACGTTTTTCACGCGTGCCAAAGGTTCCCCACCCATGGTTTAAAGCAATCAGGTTGATTAAGTATTTGCATCAACTGCTAGTTAGGAAAAATGGTTTAGAAGGGTAAGGTGTATTCTGGCTTCGTATATCTAGAGAAAGCAAATGATTGTGCAGGTTTCAAGAATGTCGCGGAACCAGGAAGTGTTCTATGGTTGCTAACTGGTGTCAAAACCGTCTCCCCTTATCCTTAAAGAGGCTCGATCTTTGCTCTTGTAATGGAATGTAATTCTGATCTTTACGTACATTTCATCATCTAGGCGGATATCTCGTCGACAATTCGATGGATAGATGGTAGAATTTACTAATTACTACTAGGAATAATGATACATAATCTTTCACAAATTAGAATAAAATTTCTATGTTTTGTAAATCAATTTGATAACATATAACTCGTGCATTCCATTATAATCAGCAGCTACTTTATAGCTGAATATGTTCTTTGATATTTCGAATTTTTAGCATCATCTTTGTGTCTAGTTCTGAGCCTTAAAACCTTCTTTTCCCTCTGATCTTGCTCTTATCTTTGGAGTTCTATAAATTTATAAACCGTTGGATGGTTATGACCAAGTGATACATGAATGGCGCTTGCCACCCTTCTAATGAATTTTGTGGCTTTGGTAGATCTCTTTGAAAACGCAAAGATACTCCACCCTGCTGGTTTAAAAATAAGATCTCTTATACCACAGGGAAAGGGGAAACCAATACAAGTATCTTCAAAATAGTTTGATAATTCATTCAGTTCACGCGGCATTGACTCCTGTATGGATTCAAATACTTAAACAAGATCATCTGCTGGTGTGGCCTACACACTGCTGGCACACATAAACTATATTTAAAATACGGGCTTTGGACGCAGAAATCAACGAACCTAACCTAACCTAACCTTTGTGGCGAATTGACCCGCACTGAATTGTTTTGCGCTGAATTGTCCTTCTGCTGATTTGTCTTGCGCAGAAGTGTCTGCGTTGAATTGTCATGCGCTGAATTGTAGTGGCTGCATTGTTGGGGCTGAATTGTCTTGTGTTGAACTGTCGGCGCACCCAGTGACAGATGGCCGGAATGAGCTGTATGAAGTACGTTTGAGGATGAGGCATTAGTATGTGATGTTGCCATGGCTGTTTAATATCTCGATGGATGGATTGATGATGAAAGTGCCAATAAGAATGAGGTATTGGGGTGAGATTTATCAAGAATAATGAGTGATGAGATATATGTTCGTGGATGTGGCTAAAAGTAAACACCAAAAGGATTAGGACGCTGGTATTTGTGTAAGAAGATGGATAGCTTTGGGTGTGATATTAGAGAACTCTGTGTAATTCTTCAACAATAGCGAAGTTTCAAGAGACTAGAATGTATCGAGCGTTGTTGTGATGCAGAAGAGGAATTGCGATAAAATGGTGTTAAATGGCAGAATTACGAACTAAAAATCACCTTAAGATTTACTCAAGTATAATTCAAAGAAACAAGGAAAAAATGTGGAGGTCAAAGGTGAAGGACAAGTAAAAGGGGAAGAGAGGATATGGATAATTATTTTCACTACTCTAATTGCAGCAAGGTCATATTTTAAAGTAATATTTATCTATTCTTAAACATTTTTAAACATATTTAATGTAGCGCTTTGGGTGACATTTCCATCCAAGTCATTCCAAGTTTGTGTTATTTTGTAGGAAAAGAAATTTTGTGTTATCGCAGTGTTAAATCTTTTGTTTAATAGATTGAAATAATTCCTAGTGGATGCTAAGTTATTTAACTCAAATATTGTCATAATTAATATTATTATACCAATTTAGTAAATTCAAGAATTTAATAAGTTGGCCACGAGGGCCAATGTTCCATTAACAGTAATATGAGGTGCCTCATTTTTTCTTCGTCTGATTTATTTCTATGAATTTCTATCCTCGACAATGGAAGAGTTCTAATATTCCAATGCCGTTTTGCATGTATTGAGAGATACCAGTATTCGTCACTCATACTGCAAAACAAGGTTTTACAAGCGCTTTATATCAGGGCAAGATAGTATATTTAAATTTAAACGCGAAATACATTTTAGAACTCTATTAGGATTAAGTCATCTAAATTCTTTTCTATGTTGGCTGCGTTTATAATTTGAGCATCCGTATTGCGATCTCTTGGGAGATTATGAAAATCTATATTCATTAGCGTACATATTTCTACATTAAATTGCTTCTACCATCTTTGTGAGCTACTATTCTCCACGAAAGAGGATGGTGGATGGTGTAATGGTGATAATACTTTTACTTCAACTGAAACCTGGAAGAGCGGCGTGCCTTTCCTTCCCCAGTACAACAAAACAAACTAGTCTACACCTAACAAAAGGAAAATAAGTAAGTTAAACGTTGTAAACATAATTACTTCTCTCTCTGACAATTTTTTACAGTCGCTATGATATGTTGCTTTATTATGTAGTTTCTTGACAGAAAATTTCGAAATTGTACACAATATATATGTGTCAAGATGGATTCTATGTATTAAAAACAAAGGAACTAAGAACTCATCCCTGAGATATGCCAGTAGTGACTTATACCCAAAATGAATGTCGTAAGATCAGGTATTACTCCCTGACCTTCGCTTCCCCCCTGCCCCCCTAGACGTGGGGGGAAGGAGGCGACATACAAATATAATGAATGTCTCTCTCTTAATTGCGTGGGAATTAAAGAGGAGTGCATATTCTAATATTGGCCGACTTTAATACTATTTCAATAGGCTTCGAGTGGTTATAGGATACAAACAAGTGAAACAAAATAATCTTTAATACTATAAAAACAACAAATGAGATTGACAAGAATGATACACTTTAACAATTACGTTAATCATTCGGCAAATAAAAATTGAATTGAATTTACAAAGAATGATATTGTCTGAGCCTTAGCAAGAACAATAATTACCCGAGAGGGATCGAGAGGAGACTATGAAGTGAATCTTGTGGTCGGAGAGTGTCACGTCTCTTCGACGATTTTCTGAAGGAGACCTCGAGTAGTCGCTCGACGGAGTATTCTTCTCGGGGAAGCTTAAATAAGCACGTTATTCTTGACTGAGTCGTTCGTCCTTGACTTCCATCGTTCTGAATAATGGTGCTGCCTGCAAGCTCTTAGGGTGCCGAGGTATCGCTCGAGAAGTGCGCGTCGTCATTGGATGATTCCAATGAGCTCTCAAGAGGCTGTGTGAGTACTGCGTGAATCTTGCTTGCATGAAAGCGGCGTGGATACAGCTAGCGTCCCGAATACTCAGACAATACTCATTTGACCATTCCCGGGCTGGGGAATATATACGACTCAACCGGAAGTTATTTGTTTGCCGACGGAAGACATTCAGACTCTGTCCCAAAGACAAGGCAGCGATGTTTTAGCGCCATATAGCTAAATGGTGTCCCTGCTCAAGTCTGACTTCGATATCGGTCAGGAAGTTTACGGAAAGGTTTCGATGGGATGTTCTTCGTCCGTGAGATACTCCTTTTTCTCTTTTTCTGCGCGACTCTCTTTCTCTCTCTCTCTCTCTCTCTCTCTCTCTCTCTCTCTCTCTTTCTCTCTTCCTGGCAAGGAACTATTGGCATTGGCAACAACTCTCTGCCTACTGTTTTCCAGCAGTCTTCAATCCATTTTAGTACGTTACCCCCTATTCCGTGCGATTTTAGTTATATTAAAAGTCTTTTATGCGAACGGTGTCAAAAGCCTTTTTGAAATGGGGATTAACTACATCTACAGCTTGGTCAAATATTATGACCATTTCGTGAAAAGAATCCAGGAATCTAATTAAGCAACAGCGTCCGGGTCGAAAACCTTGCTATGTATCAATATTATAAGTCATTTACTCCCAGATGCTCAGAGTCCTATCCCTAACAATAGACTACAAGAGTTTACCTACGGTCGAAGTAAGGGAGATAGGGCGATAATTTCCAGGATCAGTCCTTATGCCTTTTAAAATTGGTGTTATATTTTTTTTGTCTCTTTGAACTCGCCAGGAACTATTTTTTAAATTGCATAAAGAGGTTTTAACAGTTCGCTTGCTAATTTTTAAAGTGTATCGGGTAGATTTTAATGCCCCCCAGCGCTTTGGAAATTTCCATTTTCTTTATATAAAACTAATTACATTTCCCTTTGTCACTATTTAAAAGTATGTTGTTTTACAAGAAAATATTACCCTTTGTATTGTAGGCAAGTTATTTGTATCTTCGATGATAAAAACAGTTGCAAGATGTTCATTTAATGTCTTTATCACGTGAGATGAATCAGCACAATTGGCTTACGATTGAATTCATATCTATAGAATCGCTTGGACTCGTGTTTTGATAAGGGTGTTAGATCCTTTTCATAGTTCTTTTCTCCTTTCTTTCATAATTCCTTTCTTTCATAATTACTTTTTGATAGTAGACGATAATTATGTAAAGTATCGGATTCGATACACTAAACTATTGCTGGTTTTCTAAATTTTATGATATTTGCCCCTTGAATTTAAAGCGCAATAGTAACGAAGTCATATTGGGCAAGAAGTTTGCAAGGAGAGATTTGTAAATAAAGTAGTAAAGATAGAGGTGAAGATAGAGCCGAAGATCCTCTTGCAGATAATGGGACGCGAAGGACAATATGTGGGTGTTTGGGCAGGTAGGGAACCAATGCCTCCAGAGTATAAATATATATATATATATATATATATATATATATATAATTGGTATAAAGTCCCAGCGATGACTAGAGCATTAATGAATACTAAGGGTTTATGTTTGGAAAATGTGAGGAAGCTGTATGAGAGTAGAATATGGGAGTGAGATTATGGTATGAAAAATCTCGAAGCAGAGCAGTGCAAATGGAAAACTTGGGAGTGATGTTTGGGTGTGCAAAAGGTGAACAGATTGGAGTAAATCTGGACAAGAGATGCTTATAATTTGAAGAAGGGTATGGGTGAAGTTGTGACTGAAAGTGTTCCGAGGTGTTGCAAGAAGAATGAATGCAAATAGGTATGTGAGTATACGAGAGTGAGTATCAAAGTTGAATGAGAGCGAATGTAAGGGTGCCCGCAGGGTTAAAAAACCTTATTAAGAATCAGCTGATTATGTATATGAGTGTCATGCTATTGTAAAGGCCGAGTTGTTGTGCACGTAGGTTTGTTACGTTCTTGAATAACTCCTTGATTACGTTTTCTCTAAGAGTGCTATATTATTTTACGTTATTTAATCTTTGAGGATTCCTAGTGCCATGTGCAGCATTTCAATGATTAAATTAAATACTTAAAAAAATATATCTTTAATTACAACATAAAAAAGTGAAATATTTTAAAAACAAACTATACAGCTATGAATAAACGATTCTATGTTAGAATTACTAATTTAAACCAAATGAATATAAAGTAATGGTTGACCTCTCAAGCTCCCTTTAATACTGAACGCTAATTGACACGCAAAAATAATCGAATTTCTTCACCTTTAATAAAAAAACACACGTGAATCCGGCTGAAGAATAACCTTGGCCTTGGATCTTATGTAGATGAAAAAGTGGTTTTGCGGTTAGGCGCGTGGGCGTGCTCTCAGACGCACAGTCCTCTCTCTGACGAGGAGACGGACTTAGAGCAACAGGTGATTTTGGTGACGGCTACGGATGGCGTTAAGAAAGGTTGTCCTACTCAGATGTTTTAAGCAACGGGACCGTGAAGGTATGCTTTTTCCAATCTTCGAGTTAATCTTGGGATGCTTGAAGATGACGAGCGATGAGCAAACAAGTGAACCCTTTGAAGAATAAGAGGGGGGGGGGGCGTGAGGGAGTTTACTTTGGGTATTCCTCAATGACGAAGACTATCTCTGGTTTTTGTTGCAAAGCAGATAGAGGGTTTCTCTGACGAGAGATGTATGAGAGTGATCATCAATACAAAAGCTAATTTTCAGGGCAACCACCAGGAACTGACTCAACATGAGCTTCTTCTCTCTTCCTTTCTTTTATTGCTGGGCACTGCTGCCGGACTTCGTCGTGTCGATCTCTAACTCGGTCTTCTTTTTCTCCAGTAATCTGCCTATATACTTCACTGACCCCCTGGAGATAGGAGAAGGGGAAGGGATGAGGGCTTAGGAATTAAACCTTGCTCCTCTAACGACTCTTCTTCGAGCGTCTTTCACTTAGCCCTAAAAGCATCTTCTGGCTTTTGATCGCAGCTCCTATTAATTCATCTATGACGCGAAATTAGATCCCAAATCTTAGGGGAAATAGTGCCTGTTAAAACATTGTTATTGCACCTGGTCTCCTCCCCTTCGTATTTTTATGCTCGCTGTCACAGAAATCTGTTGATTCGTACTTCCCATGGTTTGAGGAGGCATCTGGCGGCCAACGGGTCGAGGGGGAGAGGGGAGGTAAGTAATCGGGTTACAATGCCTAGCGCCAGGATGTTGTGGTACCCGAACGAGGCATCTGTTATTATGGAGGGTTTCGATTTCCCTAAAATGAGTGTTCAAGAGACAAAGAGTTGACTGAAGAGCAACCGTATGATAATGTGCATAAGTGTGCAATGAGGAGATTTGGGTGTATTGTGGTTGTGGTTTTTTGGCCAGGGATTACTCATGATTGGGCACCCAATACCCAGCAACCAACGCCCAACACTCAGCATCCACACCCAGCACCCAACACCCAGCACCTAACACCTAGCACCCAGCACTCAGCACTAAACACCCAGCATCCAACACCCGATCACTATCAAAGGTCAATTTTTCATGTCCCATAAAGGATCCTTAGCTCTATGGCCATAAAAGGTAAGAAGGATTGTGTAGTTTATAAAGGTGATGCGCAACAACCACCCTGTGGGGAAGTGCATGGGAATCCTTTTAAATGAAGTGACGCCGTTTTATAGCATGAAAAACGAGCAAACATGAATTTTGCCAACACAGCACTTTTTCAGAATTAAGAGACGAGGGAGCAAATACGAATTAATCAAGTCTCATTTGTGCTCATCATGAATACGGCGCCTGTTTAGCTCAGGAAAGGGCGCCTCTAATTTAGACTCACAGCGGGTGTGTGTGTGTGTGTGTGTGTGTGTGTGTGTGTGTGTGTGTGTTGATATATTTCAATGTTGAAGTAGAGTTGATTCGAGTTGGAATTATGACTCTGGAATTGAGGGAGCGAATCGATAGATTCTTTGAGAGGAAGATTTAATTGAACAAAAACATTTATCCTTTTTAATAATTCCTAACTAAGATTAATGATTCTGATTGTGAACATCCGTCACTGAGATGGAGTAGAAGTAGCTGGAAGAAAATAACTATGTATTAATAGTAAAACTTTTAATATCAGGGAAATAACAACCAATTAGGATGATTCCTTATGAAATAGGGGATTTATCAAATTAAATGGGTAACAAAACCCATAAAGAAAAAGAATTAAATATACCGAATAATTTCGAACTAGGAATATACGTTTTCCTTTCTATCTGATTTTCGGTGCATTCATTACTTCCTCACGCGTTGCTTTGTGAGTTTTCCACATTTAAAGCATAAATAGGCATTTGTAGACTGTTAAACTTCATTAGATTCGAGTTGCCAAATCCTTTACATTTAATCACCTTCTCTACTTATATTAGGATCTTTGTCAGTATTTCTTTTAATCTTTTTAAATGATAGAATTATTACGATCCCAATAGTCTCACATTATTGCATGGAATCATGCCAAATCTGCCGTTCTCTCTTTTGCCAAGCTCTTTCATCACAATAAGCAAGACAGGATTCCCTCGTTCTTTCTGGCCATTGGCCAAAAATCTATAATTTTTTTCAAATTCCAAACCCAACTTTTCGATCGACTTTATAGATGATTCTTCTTCAAAGATTTTGAGAATTTCGAAAAGAGTATCCATTTTAAGAAAGTTGACTAGGTAAGTGAGATTTTTCTAAGTAGATAATGAAATGCACATAAAGATCAGCATAACCTTCCTTGTAAAACTCCAAGCTCCTAGCGGCTGGTCGTCGTTTGGGGAAAGATGTCTGGGGTGTATTATGGATTTTTTGACATAAAATAACATTGGTGAAGCCTTTCGTAACATGAGATGGGCAACCTGCTTCGCTTCAGGGGTATGTAGAATTCTCACATAAAGGACAATAGTACTCCATTGGCGGTGCTTCGGAACAGAGGAAGGAGTGTGTATGTTGTGCTGTGAAGACGAGCAAATGTATCAATGTTTGCTTCAGATACGACCATGAAGAGATTCCTATACTGAAATAACATCCGCATCGACTTGGCTAGAAAGAAGACATCTTCAAAAAAAATTCACTTGCCTCAAGATTCCTGTTTGGAAAAGGAGCATGTTCACCGCGATAAACCATTTTGAATAAATTATTATGGGCTGTTGAAATAAAAATAAATCTATTTGGCCATAATTGTACAAGAAATGTGGCGAAGGCCTTCATTCCCCCCACTCCCAACCAAACATATCGATCGTAGAACACAGTGTTGGAAGCATAACTTTGTGGTGTTACTTTGCTAGTGATTGTAGAAGAACCGTTGTTAAAAACAAAGGAATGAGTGGCTACTTTTAAACATGCGGTTCTCTAGCGAAGGAATGAGTTGAAAGTGTCAAAATTATTGGTTTTTAATGACCAGCACAACCCCACACCCAAGTCCTATAGAAAATATCTAGCTAGAATAAAAACAAAACAAAAACGCTTCCATCTGAAAAACACCAAAAATAAGGGTGAATTGTGGACGTTCTGCAACGAGAAATGGAAAGAAACTCTAGTAAAACTGCTCTAAGTTAAGAGAAAGCTGTGGCAAACATTTGACAGCTGTAATTGCTAACGAATATGCGACAAAATATCAATTATAATTTTGCCTTATACTTTTGTAAACTTTTGTTGTGTTTTACTTTGTAATGTTTCTGAAATCATTTTTTGGGTGAGGCCAAAAAACTTTATATTGATTATTTGTATTATGAACTGAATATTAGAGTAAATAAATAAAGCCTACAAAAGTGATGTCTACTTAAATTTCTACTCCAAACTCACTAATTGACATCGATAAAAGATGGAATAAGCCAGCTGTGACGGGGGAGGTGGTCTAGGGAGAGGGGGCACAAAGATCAGGCTAATATCCAATGAAAAAATACATAGGAATACATAGAAAAATAAAAATTCAAAAACGCACATGTGAGCACGAAACCATGAAATTGAAATAATCAATTAAAAAATTCGCCCTCACCCCAGACAATGTGATAGTTTACCATAGGGTATGGGTTCCAATACCTCAATATAGATCTTGAAGATGGGAAAAGTGTGTATGTATGTATACATATATAAATACCAAAAATGATTTGATCAATTAGATTATGAGAAGACTAGTTGTTTTGGTTTAATTTATTTAGGCCAAGATCATTAATGAATAGTAATTTCAGCACTTCTAGGCAAAAATTATTACCATAGGAATACCATAGAGAAAAGAGCCCATCCAAAAATCCGTTTTTACAAAATATAGTATAATTATGGATTCAGGGAAATTCCCGCATGATGATTATGGGTCATTTGAATTAACGAGAAACCCTTTCCTGCTCACAAATCGTCAGGTTTAATTGTTGCAATGATGTTTTATCACCTTCCAGGCTTGGAAATCAGTGCACAGAAAGTGCTACACGACCGAGGACCGAAACAACGAATAAAGTCTTGTTTCTGCGATTAAAGAAAGTTCGGCTGCGCAGACCATTTATAAGGACGAACTGAAAATTGCATCGGACTACTTTTTATATAAAATTAAATGGGTATTTTAAGGTAAACCGGCGTTTTCTTGGATTCCATTTTATATATTGGGTTGGGTATGTAATTTTGGCAGGAATGGTTTCGTTAGCTTTAAAAGTCAAAGTTTGGAAGAAATTTCTATTCAATAGAATTAAAGTATTTGTTCTAAGTAACGTGGTTAGATTTACAAATTATAGAGGTAAAAACTGATCATTCAAACGAACAATGGATATGTCTAAGGATTTTACTAGTATCATGTATATTGGTGAACGAATGTATGGCTATTGAGTGCTTAAATAATGATCGAATTGTTGAAATGGTAGTTATGTTTAAAAAAAATGAAAGCAGTAATTGACGTAGTGTTAATAAATAAATTATTTAAATGTTTTTGATAATTTGTCAATTCAAAGTTTCTAATGATGACAATTGAAAGCGTTTCCAACATCTTCTTTCTCATTATGAAACGAAATCTTTCACAATAAATAACTAATATTATTAAGAGGTACCCATTTTAAACACTGCTAATTGAATCACTAATCACAGAATAGTCATGAAAAAATCAAAAAATAGTCATTAAGTTCATTAAGTTCAGGCCAGAGTTCTTTGACTTACTTAGAAATTTCCTCATTAGGCGAAGTTACTCTCTTCTTTTATTGCTTTCTAAGGTTTCCTCTGTTTTAATGGCATGTTTTGAATGGTATTTGTTACTGTAATGTTCTTCAGGGTCTGTGATGTTGGATGGATATTTTCATGATATTATTTTATTTTTAGATAACATTTATCCCTTTTATAAAAAAAGAATTCTGGTAGAATTCACTTTTTTCAACTCCAAAACCCTGATTCATTGAAATTATTTGAAAATCTCATGTTTTTTCTTTGTTGTCCTTTTCCGAAAGAACTTTTCAAAGTTGATAAGAAAGTTCCTTAACTTCTGTGCTAGGGTAATTTGGATGACATTTATATTTCTCTTGTTATCAAGCTTATGGTTGCACATATCCTTTGTCATTATTATTTTTGTCCATTTAGATATATTTCTATCTTACTACTGATTACCTGTGATACTTAATCTAACAGGTGTATGAAGGGAGGACAGGTCGGAAATGAAATACACGTCGGAGTGGTGGCAATATTCAAACTCACTAACATCGCATTGTTGACATCAGCTAACGGGATGCTTCATTGAGCTAATCCCGAGTCGAAAATGATTCAGTTTACACCGAGTATATAATCCAACAGCTTTGCACTCGCCACGCTACAATACTTACTTCTGTTGATATGAACTGATTTCTTCCTAATGGCCTCCTACCTTTGAAACGGTTTGTAATCGATTCTATTTTGGTTTTATTTTAATTCACTCCTGTCGATTTTTCCCTTCGGCACATTTTGGAAGAGGATTAAGATATAAAGGTTCTCTCCATCTGCTCACTCTATGTACGACTCTGTCTCTACCACGTAATTTCCCCATTTTTTCTACATCGAAGGGAGTCGCAGCCTTATGGCTCGCAACGAGAGAGGGAAGCGATCGCTTGATTTGTCTTCATCATTCGTTTGAACGATGAGCACGGCCTCCTCGACCAGCTCTAAAATGGATTCACTCTTATTTTCCATATGAGAATTGCCAATCTCTTCCTTCTAATTCATTCCTACTTTTCTTTTTATGCATTTTAGTGATTGCTATTCATTGATTTCATTTCAGTGATTGCCGTTCATTGATTGCTTTTTAACGATTGCCCATCAGTGCTTGAATTTTATTGATTGCTCTTCCCTGATTCTATTTCATTAATTGCCCTCTATTGATAGCATTTCATTGAGTATCCCTCAATAATATCCCTGCATCTATGAAATTCATTCATTGCCGAAGAAGCAGCATGTCGGGGGGAGTTGCGCACCATTCAGGTCTTTAAGCTTTATTCACTATACATTAAAAGTAATTGTAAAAGACATCAAGTGGCTGCAAACATTTGGCACACGCATTTTGTTGTCTTTGTCTAATTTCTTAAGAAAAGCGAAAAACTATTCTGTTGGCAGCATTTCAGAAGATAAATGAGGCCTACAAGGAATATTTCAGCATGCCTGTCTGGGATAAAGACAACATCTGGGCACCTTATTTACCTGCAAACACTGGAAGAAACATCCGCTTGAAGTTAAAATGGACAATGTTTGCTTGTTTGAATAGTGAATTGTTATATTAAATTGTTTTAAAAAAGTATTAAGATTCGTTTTAATTTGAATATAAAATTTTTCAACGGTATAAAAAATATATTATATATTATTTTTTTGGCGAAAATGTCTCAAACAGTCATAGGTCAAATTAATTTGTGTTTATTATAATGTAGTTTGCAGGGTGATACAGAGACAAAAAGAAACCCGTGGCGTTAGCTATCCGAGAATTTGACGTGACACCAGTGATCAATCAAGTAAAATTGCTACTTTTGCATGGTGGATCCTTCCATACCCACTGGCTGGCAAAGTTACAACTGCTCTCATGTGTCCGGACCTAAAATCATCCATTGCTCCGTTACCACAGCGCCCTGAATTCCCTAGTACCCTCTCCCCCAGCAAGAGAGCAGCTGTCTTCAGAAGAGAGAAGCGTTTTATGATAAATGATAAATGGTTATTGCATTGATTGTTTCCCATGGTTTAAATCACTTACAAGTGCCTTTGAATGGATAAATGAGGCTTCTGCCATTAGATGGCGCCACCCAGTGTCAAATTCAATGGCAGATATGAAATTTCCAGAGTGAATAACCATATGTCCCATGGTCATATGGGTCATTTCATGGCTCTAAATGGGTACAATTGAATTTTACTCCTTTTGAAAAAAGGTGACGCCTTGACCTGGTGCTTTGCCTCATGTAAAAATACCTCAACGACTTGATTAGAGAGATCTTAGGCACACAAACTCCAATGCCAAGCTTTTGACTTTTAGGCTCATCAGTTGAATTTGTTTGATAAAAGTGTGAATGTCGCAAATCAGAGCTTTTCCCAAGCTTCCTCACCCCTAAAGGTGGGCTCTGCTCCGGCAACAATGTGAACAGTCTGTTCGAGACAAACGAAATCGCTTGTATCCCTCAGCTCATCCATGAATCTCAAAGACGTGCTTTTCAATAACGGAAGACTGTATCTGGCTCTTCACTTTTCTTAATCAGTCCACATCAGAGAGAATTACAATGAAGTGAAGACCTTGCTAGACGCCTTGAAATATGATGAGTATGGCTGGGAAGTTATGGGAGATTTCAAAATGGTGGCATTCCAGATTGTCTCAAAGGCGACTTTACTTGGCATCACTGTAATCTTTGTCTTTAGAACAGCTGGAGCGCTGTTGCGAAATAACAATTCTAGCACTGGCCACAACAGACCGATTTCTCCGATGAGGAAGAAAAAGTCAAGTGTGAATACTGGTGGATTAATGGAAGATTTTGTTCCTGTGCCAATAAAATTAGCTTTTATAGACAATTTTTTCAGCTTTTGATAGGGAGCCTGCAGCCTTCAAGTATCTTCAGAAGAGAGCTCATAGAACCGTAGATAGAGAAAGAAGATCCCGAACTTCACGGAATTACTCACGAATCTCACTAGGAAGAAAAAAACAGCTTAAGTCAAACTTTTTGCAGTTGTTAGGGGTATCCGGATAAATCACAAGGCCGAAAAACTATGTGGGGGTGGTTGAGAATCTAATGAAGAACTAGGACAAAATGGGTTATAGGATGTCCTTGAAAGTCCATATCCTTGAGGCTCATCATGATAAATTTAAGTAAAAAAACTACTCACATCCAACCTTTTTTTTCAATTTGTATAAATTTAGTATAAATTCATGTTAATTTCGATTAATATTGTTTTTATCTAACTTTATATGAGTTAAAATGTGTAAATTTGCCAATTTTTCCAATGGAAATAGATAAATTTTCAAAATATAATTATCCAGGTCATGAAAACAAAGTTCAAAATCAGCAAAAGCCATTTTTTCATAGTTTTTAAAAATAAACAATTAGGAAATAACACCCAATATCCAGGAAATAATATGAGAGATCTTACAGACAAGTCAGAGAATGCAGAATGGCCGAGCTGGAATTGCAGGAACATCGATAAAAAACTCGCTCAAACATTTGATGTTTCAAGAGGAACCTTTATTAAGATCATCACTGTTTATGAGAATCAGAGAAAGAAAAGACCAACAAAAGTAATAGCGGACGAACGAAAGAGCTCATCGAGAGAGACCGTAGAATTCTAATTCGAGTACTGTTGAAGAATCATAGGAACAGTTTCATAGGTGAGTACCAGATTTTAACCAGCATCTAGAAAAATCCTATTTCGACCAAGATTGTTCGTCACAAGATACATGAAGCCTAGAAATACGTAAGGGCTTGAATTGTCAAGTCTTTCCTTACGCAAATAAATATGTAGTGTCGTAAAAACGAGGTCTATTATTAATATATTAATAATAGACCAATGGAAAAATTTGATATAATTAGACAAATCTTCTATTACAAAATTTACATTTTCTGGCCAATTTTAAATTTGGAGGACGCTTAAAGAAGGGTATGATCCTGGTTGTCTCATTCCAATAGTCAATCATGGAGATTGATTAGTGATGATTTAGGTGGCATTATCAGGCAATTTTCTTGGTTTAGTAATATAATAACTGCATAAGAGGGGGAACTTGCAAATCTATCGGTCAATTCTAGCTGACCAGAGGCGTGCCATGGTCAAAACGTCCTTTGCCTCTGGCGACACCATCTTTCAGGACGATAATGCTCTGATTACATTGCTATATTCGTAAAAATCGTAGTTTGAAATGCCAGATTTTTAGTCGCGTGCACACCACTATTTAATTGACTATGTCAATCCGTAGGTCGGGCGGTCGGATGGTAAACACTTTACTTTTCAATGAGTTTTTCAAAGTTTTGAAGGTCTTAAGTCAGAATAATTGAGAGAACGCGACTTACGTCTGCTGACCTTGTTTTAATTTTACTAAATCCTCTGGCTAAAATACATGAAAATAACGTTGAGCACTTGTATTGGCAATGGCAATCGCCAAATATTAATTTAATCGAACATTTGTGAAGTTAATTGACGCTGCAACTAAGGAAATGAATGTCTCAACCAGCCTCTCCGATAGAGCTGGATCAAGGGTCAAGAAATGGGTTAGAAAATTCTCTAACCACTGTCCGAAAGATATGTGAATCGAGTTCTTGACGTGTTGATGCTGTTATTAATGCCAAAGGTTGTGTGATTTCATATTAAAAAAAATAGTTATTTACTTTTAAACCCCCCAATTTGCATACACTCTTGTCCTTTCCACAGGAGTACATCTTTTAACTGCAACAATTGTCGTAAAGGTAACTCATTAAGTAACCAGAATAGTTGTTCTCGATCAGGGAAGAAGCTCGTAAGCAGTTTCCAAAATAGGATAGTGTTTCAGCAAGGTGAAATAGTGTTTATATTAACACCTAATTAATTTAAGACAATTTTACTTTTACTAAAATTTGTCTTTAAGTTTGATGAGTAGAAACAACACTGCACCGTTGGATGATTGATGAGAATTTTTGTTATGCTTCTTTATTTAAATAATTAAAAGGAGATAAAAACTTTAAATATTTAGGCAAATAACAATACACAAACGGTGTTTATCTACCCGTGGGTAAATGATAATAAAAATTGAAACGTACGCAAGCGTAGTATACGAGCATAATAGTCATGTTAGCTATCTCTACACTTCTTCGGACATGTCTTCTCATTCATGTCAGGCAAAGTCATAGTGTCAACATATCATTTAAAGTTCCTCTTTGGAATAATTGAGAAACATCGCCAGGTATGCTCAATAAAGTCTCAAGTAAGTGATTATACCCAATAGACAAATCTAACAAACCATTACTCTACCCTCATAAAGGAAATGTGGAGGTTAAAATGACAAATTAAAGAATTAATTTTATGACTGTAAGATTGCTTTATAAATTTAGTTGTAGAAGACCTTGCTTTCAAACCTACTCAATAAAAGGAATTATTTTAAACATATGTTTTCTTACTGCTTCTCTTCATTCATCTTATTCTAACATCGATTCGTTATTTCCCTTTTTATCCTAATGAGAATTCAATATTCATTTGTTAAGAATATTTCCAGCTTAGAAGAATCCAGCAACTAATTAGAATGAGTCGACTTCACTTGTCTATGTATGTATATCTAACCTAAGCGCGGGTTGGTCCAATCATAATAAGAAACTTTCGCTTCTCCTCAGCCTTTTCTAATTGAAATAGTTCCCCGTTCGTAGCCACAAGGAGTGCAAGTACTAATATTGATCAGGCATCCAGCTTTGTTCAAAAAGATAGATTAATGAGATGCCTACATATGATTTAAATGCCCTGAAAAACCTATTTGCAGAGTCATATATCTCGGGTGCTAGTATGGAGTTTCGAAGCTACTCGTGTTTTTAATTATGCCTTTCTGGAAGCAGCGAAAGAAGATTTTCCTAATAGAAGCACATGGAAAAAGAAATTAATATAGGAAGCTATTGGTTAAAATTTGTGAGGAGGCTTCCCATTCGTAACATTATGTCACCACCAAACGGAGAAAAGGAAAAAGCAGCCTTAGAAATTGCCTGTGCTAAAGGAACTATTCGCAATCTGTAGCTGTTGTGCACACCCTATACAATCCTCATTTTCAGTCCATTTCAACTTCAAGTCTTCAGTATATTGTGAATACGTGCTCATGGAAGCCAAAAATTAAATGTCTGTGCTGATCAGACCTATGTGGGATTTGTTTGTGTTTACTTTTAGATAGTGATCGCAAAGCAGCCTTGCTAAGGAGGCCAGTGTGTGACATGGTAGGGATGTTTCTACCTGGTTGATATTCAGTAGAATGGCATTGAGAGGGAGTGTTCGGACTCAGAGATGAGTTTATTACATGTGTGAATTTATTTTTGTGTGATCGAGGGCTAGTTTGTAGGTGGCGGGATACGATGTGATACTTCAGTGTAGTATAACTTTGGAGTCCTGCGTATGTTTCACGTAGGATAGTACGAGTCTTGAATATATTAACAAGGCTGCCTCGAGTTCCTGAGATTTTGAGCAATTGGGCCCTGCAGAGTGAGGCGTTGCTATATGTGGGCTGTAAGTGATATATTTTGGTGATTCTAAAAATATCTTGGTGGGGCATAATGCTTTTCTTTGGGACTTTTGTTATGTTTTAAGATGTGAGGGTGCATAATCGAGCGCTCAAGCTATACTAGCGTTGCGGGGTGTAAGAGCCCTGACCTGTTTGTTGATGTGGGTGAGTAATCGTAGTGTGCTCATTTTTGTGTTCGTGTTATTCGTTTTTTGTTGTGTTGTTTATATCTTCGTTATATCTCAATGGAGGATGCAGTAATAAAAGCTACGAAAAGCAAATTCAGAACAATGAGCACAGGTACTAGAGAGTAGGAATTTGAACCCCTTTTACTGGGGCTAGACCTAGGGAAGTCGATTTTATTATTATTCCTCAAATACATTTTAAGGATGCAATATAAAATTAGATTTTTAGTTTTACTTAAAATTTTGTCCCGAATGAAGATCAATTGTAATATAATTAGTTGAAAGATTCTCAAAGTATACAAATCTATGCAAAAAAACATTCTTATAATCGATCGCAAAATATGCAAAAGTAAGCAAAGATATTCTTATACTCGATCGTAATAGATGGTAAAAATATGCAAAAGTAAGCAAACAAAAATGTTATAATAATAAATAGTAAAAATATGCAATAGTAAGCAAAAACCATTCTTATAATCAATAGAAAAAATAGGCAGAGTAAGCAAAATTCTTTCTTATGAAAAAATAAGCAAAAAAACGTTATTATAATCTTTGATACCAACTTTCAAATTGAACTCATTTGATAATTTAATGGAACAAGAATCAAGAGAATTATGAAACTAGACTTAATTCTCTTGTTACTGTGATTAATTGAATTTAGTTCATCTTATGTCAGAAATAAAATATACAGGAGGGAAACTTTCTTAATAGTTGAAGAGGAATATTAAGGACACAAAATATCATTTGTTTTAAGCTTAGAGAAACAGAAAAATCTATTAAAATATATTCAATATAAAATACCCAGGAGAAAAAAATGACTATATTAAATAATTAAATTTTTTCACTTAATGGTTTTATTTAATCATAAAAGAATGTAATTTTTTTATTTTTTATGAATCAAAATCGAATAGTTTTATTTTCTCTAATGATGACTGAAATGCATTTTGCCTTGGTTAATGTTTCACATTTAACAACAAAAAATGAATTGATGCCTTTGGGTAAATAATTAAGCTGATTAGAGAGGGTCAGGCCTTAGTCGCTAATGGAGCAGCAAACTTCGCCAATATTAAATGTTGTCGCTGTGAGCAAGTATTATAAACGCCCTGGTTCAAATTAAAAGGCCAGGCAAGTGAAAGACCCTCTACTCCTGGAAGTGAAGGAGTGTTGATAAATAACAAATTTTAAGGTATTAAATTTATCTGAGGGAAAAATAATGAGAAAAAAATCTAAAATAATTGTGCAAATCGAAAATAAACTTGAGTGTAGATATTTTAAGGAAGAAAAGGTTTATCCAACAAGTATTTTTATTTTAATTAATAACAAAGAAAAGGAAATTAGTCTAATGCAACAGGGAAAATTGACTCTACGAGAAACATAAAGTTGGTAAAAGAGGCAGAATAATATAAATAATGAGTAGAAGAGGAAGTAATACAATTGAACAAATGATCCTTATTCCGAAATTCTATGATCAGGTGAGTGCATTTCACAACTTTAGGAACAAATTCATACTATTATTATCATTAAATGAACGCCAAACAAGGAAAGCCAATGTGTGTATCCCTGTTAGGAATTTTATGAAGATTTAATGAACAAAGCGGTGAAGTTAAGGGAAGTAAATATGTGTCGAGAGTCAGTCATATAAGCTCTCTAGAAAGGGAGTGCGAGCATTTCTCCTGAATCTGCTCACTGTTTACAAAGAAGAGAGGCTCCTCTGGGGGGTATTAACACCGCAAACATAATACAAATATTTTACCACCTCTGTGCACCGTTAAGCAAAAATAACTGAGAATGACCAAGTATTTGAGAACAAATTATAATTTGAGGGAAAAAATCCATAACAAAATAAAACCCCTTAAAACCGCAATGCATTATCATATAAATTGGTATACATGTTTTTACATGTTAGACGAAAGGCTATTCAATAAAATTGCCTTGGCTTCAATGAGGCCTCGGAAGTGGCAATATCCGCTGATCAGGTGGTTCTCAGTCATGCTAGCTCCATAACGCCTACGATGGCAGCTTTCAACGAGTCCTTGGTATTGTGGATTTTTGGCCTCCGTGGACTTATCTCTCTCTTTCCTTCTCTTAACAACACCAGAGTTGAAGTCCTCCGGGGTGGGGTGGGGGGTGGGGGGGAGTCAATTCTGGAGAGCTAACATGCCACACTATAAGGTCACATGATCGTCGAAATTGTCGGCAAGCCTACTGAAATCCGTACGGCCTCCCCAAGTCAATCTCTAGATCAAGGACTTTGCAACGATGTCTTCATTTATGCTCTCATCAGGTTGCTCAGAACACCATTTATTATGCTCTGTACCTGCTAAACGAACTCTGCGCCTGTAATGAATTCTGACCACCGAAAATAATTCATTCTCTTGGCCACCTATGTCCGTCCACACCAGGATACATCACCTCTTTTTCACCAATTTTGGTGGATATGGGAAAAATGATTTTGTGCCTTTTCATTATCTGTCTCAGAATGCTAAAGTTGTGTTTTCCAATATTATACATACCTCATAACATGAGAGTAACGCGGTTAGGTATGGCTAATAGTAAGAAATCCTTAATCCGCTAGAAAAGCCTCCTGGAGCTACTTTACTGGGCAACAATCCATTTCTCTAAAAGAGGAATTTCAACTAGTCTTTTTGTAAGAGAAAGCATTTACTTTAACAGACCTTTCTACCCGATTAAGGAATTCTTACTATTACCCTTGCCTAACCGAATTGAATTAAACTTTATTGTTCAGCTAAAAAAAGAAATAAAAGAGTAAGTTTAGGACATGCATAGTCTTCTAAATTTGCGATCTCGAATACATGCTGCACCTAACCTTCACCTCCAATTATCCTGAAGAAACTTTTTATGTTCAAATATATTTTTTCGTTCTTATCAGCCATTAAAATAAGTATCTTCCTTAATGATTGGCAAGCTTAGTGATATCCCCATTAGGGCAATTTATGAGAATGCAAAATAAGTTCGATAACGATATAAAGGGCACTCTTATCTGTAATCTTCTTAAAAAAATAGACACAAGAATGGAAGGTTACGCGGGCCGAGCGTGCAGTACTTCATAAAATTTGAAGTCCCTTTAAATTAGCGGTAATGAAGGCGGGAGGGGTGTTATCTCAATGAAAAGATAGATTCAGCTGCTTTACAACCTGGTTGTTATTATAGGGTAACTAGCGGGAAGGTGTTAAAAGTTAAAGGTTTAGAAATATTTATTAATGTAACTAATTTTTCCAAATAAGTGTTTAATTCTAATAATACAATGGTTATTAATTTAAATTTTACATTGGTGAGGGATAAATAGCAAATAGAAAACAACGCGATTGAATGAATGAAAGAATGAAGAAATATATTTATATTGGAGAGAAAAATCTGTCGTAAGTGGTTTAGGTGAGGTTTTGTATGGTAAACAATTTCTAAGAGCAGAACTCTTGCTCGGGCGTGATCTTGAGATTTAAGTGTTTTACAGAACTTGGCATTTCTAGTACATTACAAGGCGTAGTTGTTGCAAAACATGCTAAATTGAGATCTAAATTAGGTGTGTAATGCCGTGATTTATTACCTTATGTCCCTGCTAATTATTTTTTTTCTTGGTCTATTGCCAATGACAAGCAAAGTGTATTTTGTTTGGCAATGTATATGTTGGGGTTATATGTTTCTTGAATAAACGAGGAATGCTATGAATGCTGTAAATGTTGAATTTTGTGCTTGAGGATTCGAAATCAACAGTACGTGGTAGAAACGTGGTTGTTCATTGCATCAGATTAAAAATACGTTATGGAGATGGAAGAGGCAAGTTAAAAACCCACTGGACGATTTGAAAGTGGAGATTGAGCCAGAAGGAAAACGAAGTTGTTCTGGGTGATATATGTTCGAATTATTTCGCATTAAGAACAAAAATCTCAAGTTCCTCGACCAATTCCACTAGTACCTGGCTACTGACACTGACAGTGTAGTACTCCCGGTGGTGATGTCAATCGTTCAAGGCTTCGAGAAGGATAAAGGGCCTCGGCAACTGGCACAGAACACGGCGGAACTCCACCTCATTGAAGGCAGATGACGGAGGAAGGTATATCGACAAAAGATAAAATTCTTATCCAGATGGAGATGAACTGCTACTGCTTGAAGGACGATATTGGGAGGCTGAGCAAGAGCGAAGATATCACGCCAGCTGTTAATTGCACACGCACCAGATAAGCCGTCATGTCGTCGTGAAAAGGTCGTGAACCTAGTATACTGGTAGGGTAGGAAGGGTAGAAGCACCAAGCATGATATCCTGAAGGAAGAGAGCTAAAATTGAACAAAAGGAGACGAATGTCCACAGCTGCTCCTAATTCTCCCGGTTTACAAGATTATTTTATTGAAGGAAAATGCATTGCAGATAAAGTTAGAATTGGCTGTTTGGGGCCCTTTTCGACAAAGAAACTTCACTAGGATGGGTGTATTTCGCGTGGAGGCATATCTTTAAGAGCTATAGAGTTGGCACCTTCAAGGCGTTATTGGAGAAGGCCTCGAATCTTTCATTTAACCGGACTCATTTGAGATCGGCGCTCCCTCGTTCTTTAGAAGGACTGAGCTTTCCTTGAACATCGCGCAAATTTCTGCAGGGGTAAGGCAGCAGAAGCTCCATTGTTACTAGTAATGGTGAGGTTTGTTTGTGTGTTACAGACAATGTGTTTAAAGCTGAGGATTGTATATACAGGCAGAAATATACCCTGAGTATGGATTGGGTAATCTCCTTTCCTCGATCCTATATAATATGTCGAGGAATAGGCCGAGGGGTGGTTAGAGTATTGCCCTACTCTTATATATATATATATATATATATATATGTATATATATATATATATATATATATATATATATATGAATATATATATATATATATATATATATATATATATATATATATATCCTATTATCCTGAATGCGGAGGAGTCGTCGTACTACTCCTTATACTTCGTTCAGCCCGTGTCCTGAATGGGTTTATTGACTCAGAGTGCTTAGAGGTTGGCTACGGAGTGATTGGAAGGAACTTTGCCAGCAAGCGACCCAAAGGAAGTTAGATACATAACAATATGAAAATAAAGTTTTAATGAACACTAAACAAGAATATATATATATATATATATATATATATATATATAGAGAGAGAGAGAGAGAGAGAGAAAGAGAGAGATATAAATATAAATAATGTGCTTTGAGAGATAAATTAATAAGTGAATCTCGGATATCTCACTTGGCTTCAAAATTACTATTCACCATACAAATCCCTATACACTTGTAATGCTGGTAAGCTTCACGGTGAAGTCGGGGAATGTGAAAGGAAAGGGTTACCTTGGAACCTGATGTTTGGTTGGCGCTGGTGAGTGAAGGTAGTGAGATAAGGGGGGGAGACGATGAGGTAAGTTCTCCAGGGACCGACCTGATCCCACAATTCCGTCACAGTTCTTGCTGGAAGAAGGCGGTGACGGGAGCTTCTTGTTACAGAGGGCTCCACGCTCGTGAACTCTGAGGAATTTCGGGTGCATCTGTGAGGGGGAGGGGGGGCAAAGTGACCTATCACCGCCACCTCGTAGGCTCACGGAGAAAAGCCGAGATGAAGATTTCTCTCTTAGGGAACCAGAGTAAGACTGTTTGTAGCTTCGGCTCTTACACGTGAGTACGAGCTTGGGTCCGCACTGCTTTGCAAACCAACGGGATAAGGAGTCTTTCTGACTGAGACCGATCTCCTCTCTGAAAACTTGATTCTTCCACGAATTACCACTACACTGATAAATGGGCAATTCCTGCACCGCCAAACGCTGTGCAAGCTATACTAGTGACGGTTAAAAGAATTTGTCTTTTCTACTCGAAACTCGGGAGATGTTCTCAGGGCGCCGAAAGTAGATTAGATGTCAAGCTACTCCATTTCGTCCTTTATAAACTTCCGGCAACTATCGGAAGCCAAGATGGGCTCCCATTTATCGATAAACAGTCCGGAAAGGAACTTGGTGGTTAGCTGAAATGGCCGGCCGTTTCTTCCGGCTGACGACTACCAGATATTGGGCCGGAACGGGATGGGTTGATAAGTGGCCCGCCCAGAAGGAAGGTGGGAAAAACTTGGGAGCATTATGCTATTTTCCTACATAATATCTTTATAGAAAACTTTGAGAAACGCCTCTTCCCACTCTCTTACCTAATCTCATGATATGGTTCCGCCGTTTTGATGATGTATGTGCCACATGGCCTTTTGATGATAACGCATTTGATTAAAGCATTTGATTAAACGCATTTGATTAAACAATTAAACAACATTTATCCCACCATTACATTTAAAGTAGAATGGGAACAAAAACTCATTGCCATTTCTTGATGTTATAATATGTAAAGTAAATAACAAAGCATATTGTTCTGTTTACCAGAAACAAACCACTCTAGTGGCTATATTCACTATTTCTCTTGCCATGACAAATCCGTTAAAAGGTCCGTAGTTTTTTCCCTTTTCCTGAAAGCATATCGCTTATGTGATCTTTGTTTCTTGCAGGATGTATTAACACGATCATTCACACATTCATTGAGCTGTAGTATCCCCTTAGTTCCTAGAAAAATGTCATTATAAAGCCGAACAAACTTTTAATCACCTTCTATTCCTAATAAAAAAGTATGTAATAATAATTATATTACATTTCCATACTCGCCCCAATTAATAAATTTAAACAATATGGCACGGGCCAACAACATTAATCTTGCCTTTTAATACGAAACAAGGTCTGTTGACCAAAATGTCGCGTGCTCTCACTTATTCTGATTTATGACCTTTCGACCTTCAAAACTTTAGATAATTCCCGGACTGACCTAAGGAGAACATTATAAATTTTATTATCGAAACAACATAAGTGTTTCAAATTTCGTTCGAATCGGCCGAATAGTTATGATGTTATGGCCAAAACAAAATCATTCCCGGGCTAACCTTGGGAGGAATTTGGCAATTATATCATTCGAAAGAGAATGGAAAACAACATAGCGGTTTCAAATTTTGTTATAATCGGAAGAATAGTTACAATGTTAAAAATGTGGGCTAAGATAAGGGAAAATTAGGGAAATCTATGAAACAAAAGGGTAATTTTGTTGCCCTTATCTTACCCCGCATTTTTAACAGTGTACAATGTTATTACAAAAACAAAAAAAAGAGCAAAATGTAGACCGATCGACCGACGCAGTTAGATGTAAGAGTCTCTTGCGACTAAAAAACATAAGTTTTTGGAGGAATCGGTAGATAAAAGATTTTTATTGCTTGCCCTTTTCCAACCCCCTTTTTTTCTTGTAATGAGAAGAAATCAACCTAACCTAGTTAAAAATATGGGGGCCTGCATCGAAAATACAATTAAAATAGCTTCAATCGTGTGAAATTAGAGCAATACCTATATGAATAGGTAAAAATGTAGCGTCAAAACATTGAAACATGAGAGATAGACTTTAATTAGCAAAACAGAGAAGAAACAAATATCAACTATCTTAAAAGAAAATATCAATTCCCGCATCCAAAACCCCAATTAAAATGCCTTTAGTCGTGTGAAATTAGAGAAATACTAAAGAAATAGGCTCTGGTGTCATGTGATGACCTTAAGAATTTAAAGAAATAGACCGAATATCTTAAAACGAAGGTGAACCTAACTGATTTGGGGAAAACCTAGAAAAAATCTACCTATCCTATCTAAAAATATCGAAGCCCGCATCGAAACCATAATTAAAATAGCTTCAATCGAGTGAAGTTAGAGCAATTCCCATAGGAATAGGTTAGGAAGTGACGACATAGCAGTCGAAACTCAAAGATAGGACTGAGTTAGTAGGTCGACGGCCATATATGATAAAATCAGACTTCACGTTCTACAAAAAACAGGATGGAATAAGTTGCCATCACCACTACCTCCACAGAGAATTAGTGTGTAGGGGAATCGATATCACACCCTCACAACTAAGGCCCTGTGCTTTAACCACAACGTCCTGGCATTTTTGACGGCGTAGCCGGACCACTTAACCTCCCCTCCCTCTCTCCTTTCGCCTCGAGGAGAACCTGAAAGGCCACCCAAAACCACATAATGCTCTATTCATCACATGTCGGACCTCGGTGAGCCTAACATTGGTCAAATCGGCAATATTTCCCCTAAGAGTTGATATTTAATTTCACTTCATATGCAAAATTAGAGGAGCGTCGATCTAAAGCCAGAAGGTCCCCTTTAGGGCTATCTGAAAGACGCTCTGAGAAAAACCGTTAGAGAAGGAGACTTAATGCCGCCGTCCTCATCACCCCCCTCCTTCCCCTAACCTCAGTGGGGTGGCTAAGTATATAAGCCAATAATTTTGGAAGAACGTGGTAGATGGTGTTAGTCCTTGAGACAACTAAGTCCGGCTAGAGGACCGGCAACCAATGAAAGGGACATAGAAAGAAGCTCATTCTGAGCCAGTTCCTGGTGGTCACACCGAATTTAACATCCTGTCACGGGTAGATGGTGAGAGTCATTGAGACAGCGAAGTCCAGCTAGTGCCCGGCAACCCTACGAAAGTTCCTGGTGGTCACAGCGAACTTTAAGTTAACTTGATTTGAGAAACAAGTTTAACTATCTCTCGTCAGAGAAGCCCCTGTTCTGGTGTACTCCAAAACCCAGTGCTAGTCATCGCCATTGAGGAATATCCCAAAGTGAACTCCCTCAAGCACTCCCTTTCGTCAAAGGACTCACTCGTTTGCTCATTGCTCGTCAGTGCGAATTATTCCAAGATTAACGCGAAGAGTGGAAGAAGCATACTTTCCCCGTCCCGTTGCTGAAATCATCTCTCCAAGAATACGTGCTTAACTCCATCAGCCACACGCTACGAATTCCTCTGCAGCTTTAAAGCATTCCCCCTTCAGACCACATCTGGAATGGCAGGTCCAAGCGCCGGCCCGGAAACAACATTAGTTAGGCGGCATAAAAATTGAGGCAGGGTCACTCTCAAACCCGATTCTCGTGGGAATCTTGAAAGTTATTTAAATCCTATTATCTGTTTCATTGAATGTCAATTTGCGTTAAATATAAAAGTGAGCTTTGGGTCAACCATTACGGTATATTCAATTGTGTAATTTAGTAAGCCTCAATTAAACTTGTTTAATTCAATACTGTGTAATTTCTTTGTTAAATTTCAATTTTGGTTCATGTTGCAATTAAAGTCTATTTTCTTAGAAGCATTTAATTCAATCCTCGAAACGCTGACCATGGCACTAGAAACCTTCAAAGATTAAAACAACGTAATAATAATCATAACAAATATACCACTCTTAGAGAGAAAAAATAATCACGGAGTTTTGAAGTACACAACAAACCTATACGTACGAACACCATCACTCTGTCCTTGCTATACCAAGACATAGTTAATGGGGAGAAAATCAAAAGAACATGACTGATGTATCCCCCCCCCCAAAAAAAAAGATAGTTTATACTGTTTCTGTTGCAAGCTCTTCTCCAAGAAAACGATTAAAGTAAGCAGGGATGGTTTTAATGACTGGAAAAACTGCAGTAACACACTCAAAATGCATGAGAACAGTCCTCAACATACAAAGAGCATGGGGTCATGGAAAGAGCTTGAGAGTCGTATTAAAAGGGACCAAACAATTGACAAAGTTGAACTTGCTTTAATAAATACTGAAAGGAGAAGGTGGCGAGAATTTCTTACCAGGTTCGTGGCAATCATTCAGTCACTGGCAGGACGAAATATTGCTCTAAGGCGGTCCACAGACACACTTAACTAACCCAATAATGGAGATTTTTTTTATAAAAAGTAGAGGTCATGGTTTAGTTTGACCCTGTGCTGAAGGAGTATGTTGATAAGGTGGAAGGAATTGCCAATCATACATCCTACCTGAAAAGACCATTCAAAATGAACTGATTGAGTGCATAAGTGAAAGGATTATAGAGTCCATTGTGAGGGCAATTAGGCAGTCCAAATACTTTTCAATCATTTTAGACTGCACTCCAGATTTGAGTCACATGGATCAATTATAAGTCATAATTTGAATTGTTGCAGTTGAAGGCAGTCCACAAATTAAGGAACATTTCTTGGGATTCCTTGAGGCATAAGAAACAACAGGGAAGAGCCTCTCAGCACTCGTCCTCAAAAAACTCCAAGAACTAAACATCCCGTTTGAAGACTGTAGAAGGCTGTCTAATGACAATGGAGCAAACATGAAGGGAAAGAACAAGGGAGTCCAAGCCAGACTTCTTCACATTAACCTCAGGGCTTTATTTGTGCCATGTGGAGCACGCACTGTTAATCTAGTTGTATCTGATTTAGCAAAGACCTCTTCAGATGCAACTGGCTACTTTGGCTACCTGCAGAAAACCTTTAATTTCTTTTCTGAATCCACTCAAAGGTGGTCCATTAAAAAAAAACATGTGACGAGAACTTTAAAATCCTGGGCAGACACACGATGGGAGAGTCAAATCAACAGTGTGGCGGCTGTAAGATTCCAAGCTGCCAAAGTGAGAGATGCCCTTTTAGAGGTCAGAGAGAGAGAGAGAGAGCACTGCATATCCAACCATAAAGATTGAAGCAGAATCTTTAGCAGAAGAGGTTGGAACATATCGGTTTCAATTTGTATTGTGGTGTGGTACGATATTCTTAATCAAGTCCAGAATGTAAATAAACTTCTGCAATCACAAAGCATGCACCTGGATGTAGCTGTTGACTTCATTAAAAAGCTGAAGCTTTCCTTGGTAGCTACAGAGACACTGGCTTTGATGCAGCCAAGACGTCTGCCAAAGATATGTGTGACGAGATGAATATGGCAGCTGCTCTAAACAGAAAAGACTCAGAACTACTGAACGACAGTTCTCGTACGAGGCTCCTGACGAACCCCTGACTGATGCCTTGAAGAAAATGGAGGTTTTATTTTTCATGCAGTTGTGGATGTGGCCATTGCATCACTGAGAGAGAGAACTGAAATGATGAGTGAAGTTGCAAAGAAGTTTAGTGTTCTCAAAAACTTCCCTGGTCTGCCAGCTGGTGAGCTTAAAAAGCTCAGAGGTCAGGACTTTTGCACTAAATTTAGAAGTGTTATTTATTTTATTTTTACAAAATTATTATAATGTGTGTATAGTTTAGTGTGTTTTTATTTATTGCATTGTTTTGCATAGTTTTTGCAATTGCAATATTTGTTTTTTTTCCCAGACAGAGATTTTGCATTAAACTTGGAAGTTTTCTTTATTTTATTATATTTCCAATTATTGTAATGTTGTGTATAGTCTGTATTGTTTTCAGTGTTTGAATTTTTTGATTGCACTGTTTTGCATAGTTTTTGGATGTGTAATATTGTTTTTTGTCCTTTTCTCCTAGCCAGGGTTGTTGCAATAAACTGCAAAGTGTTATTATTGTATTATGGTTATTTAATTTTAAGTCTTCATGGAATTTGCACTCTCATTTGTGTGTGTTAAATATGTATCTCTTTAAGAGTGTTTCCATTCTGTGCAGTTGGACTGAACATTTAATTAAAAAGTAAACAGTAAAGCTGTAAGCCTGACCCGAGCTGTAATTGTGGGGGACGGGAGCGACTTGTGGTGTTGTCACGGGGGGTCCACATTTTCGCCTGGGGTGCCGGATCACCTAGGGACGGCCCTGTAGAGAGAGGTATGGGTATTGGTGATGATGAAATTATGATACATTTAAAAACGTGGTCGAATAGGCCGTGGGGACCTGGGGCAATGTGGGTGGGGAATCGTGTGACGTGGTAATTGCGAAAGACTACATCCGGAGACGTAGTCCCTCCACGATGACCGAAAAATGTAGGGAAGGCCGGGCCGATGTGCTCGCACCGAAATAGCTGCAAGGCACTAGTCAGATACCCCCCGAATCATTAGTGGTGTTTGTTGTCGCGTTTCACTCTAGTGGATGTCCACTAAGACATGTCCAGAAGTTGTGTATTTCTTTTAGGCTAGAAAAGATTCGTCTTGTATTTTGTGTGGTGTATAGATCGCTTAACTAGGATCACTGATCCCTGGTACGGCGCTTGTGGGGTTAGGTATGTCCGATAGTCTGTTGTTGTGAGGGTATAGGCTGGTAGAATTCAAAAGTAGGATGTCAGGTCTCTGAGTGCTGAGTCCCCAGTTAGGGAGGATATGGCGAATACCAAGCCAACTGCAAAAAGGTTTTTACATCTGCTAAAAGAAAAATTCGATTGTCAACACTCTTCAAGTCATTGGGAAGGTGACGACAGCACCCCTGACGTTGTTTTGGCTACATTGTTTTATGTAGCCACTTGAGGTTGTCTGTAGCCAAAATGTTTTACCTTCAGGATAGCTGTACAGCTCTCCTTGTAATTCGATATCCGTTAGCTTTCGTCCTGAGGCAAGGAGTACAGTAAATTTCTTTTATTTGTTCTTATTTGCTGTCCCTATCGAACTGGTTGAAGTTTTCACTCTACAACTGCTGTCTGTGCCAGGGCTATCACATTCTTGAATTGGCATATGACTAGTTGACTGATTTCGTCTGAGAATTGGATATTGAGGTATTCGGGCATTACAGGTGCTGATAGTTCTTGTGCGTAATTAAAGTACAGCATGGGGCTAAGACAACTCCCCTACGAGAGTCCAATTTCCTATTTGAACTCAGGTTCTTTCAAGTTATTGATCACCATGTAGGCTCGTCTATCAGTCAGATAGTCGCAGAGAAATTTCTCCAGATTATTGTTCATCTGGAGAGTTAAGATTTTGTATTAATGCCTCTGACCCAAACTTTGTTAAAGGCTTTTTCTACATCTCTGAGGAGGGCATCGATATATTCTTATCTCTTTATTTACAGAATCTGAACTAGTATTCATTGTAGAAACAGTTTTGCGATGAAGATTCTTTTGGTAGTTTTTACTCGTCTGGGAAGTATAAGGTGTTGAGACAAGCATTGAATATGTTTTAATCGATTAGTTCTCTGATGGTAATTGTTGACTCTGGTCCCTGATTGTCTTCCCTTTTTTGTTCTACGACTGATTTGGGTAAGATTTTGTCCCGGTTGTTATCTAGATTTTCGTGAACCATCTCTTGGGTTGCTGGATTTGAACCTGTATTTTCTTCACCGATCAAATAAGATAAGAACGGTGTCAAAGAGTAAAGAAGAAGAGAGTTGCGGAGAGTTACAAGTTTGCTTGGAGGTCAAGCTATTTTCTAGCCTTTGTTAAATAGTTACAAGTTGGTATTTTTAGCGTAGATTAAGTACCTGAGTTTCAGGTTTAGTTATAATTCAGTTTTCATCTAAAGGGTTTCTTAATTGGTTGTCTTAATCAGGATTTAATCCTTGTGTTAGTTGGTGTTTGTCTTTCAAACCTTCAAGCCGTTGTTTATTTGTAAGTCTGTTACTGATTAGTCTATTGTTCTTGTTTAACATTGTCTGTATTCTTTGTTGTCTATCTCTGTAACTGTTTCTATTATGAATGTTTTCATTGCATTTTTTTTAATCTATCTTCTTGTTAAATTGTTCCTTTATTCATTTTAGAAGTTATTTTATCCATTTTGCTATTTACCAGTAAGTCATAATTCGGTTTTCATCTAAAGGGTTTCTTAATTGGTTGTCTTAATCAGGATTTAATCCTTGTCGTAGTCGGTGTTTGTATTTAAGTTCTATATGTATATGTAAATATATATTCCTCTTCTTCTTCTCTGTCCATTGCTATGATACTGCTTCGGAACAGTCTATGTGGTCCCCATCCAGCCTTTTGCACTATTTGATTGGATAATTCGTCGCCAATCTCATCTCTCGTCGTTTCAATGACTACTTTCCCTCTTTTCTTTATTACCTTGTTTATGGGTTTAATGCTTGCTTCTGTATGCAGGTCTTCCACTCTTATTCTTTCTATCCTTCATGCGTATGTTATGAAATATATTACTTTGTTTTGGAGACTCTGCCCTTTTATAAGGCTGTTTCTTGATAATGCACACATCACACTTCTCAGATAGATTAGTGTAGACTGGATTACTGATTTGTAGATTTTCTTCTTGTTCTGTTGATTGAATAATCTTATTTTGTATATTAGTTTTAAGACAATTTATCCTTGTTCGGTCTTTCGGTTAGGTATTTCCTGAAAACAGATTTAATTATTGTTAAACTGAACACTTTACATACGTTGCTGTATCTATAGCTTTCGTTCTCTATGTATATATTTGCTATCTTTTTCCTGTAGATTGCCATAATTTTGAATTTCCCTCGATTTGTGCTAATTTTCCATTTCTTTTCATATTGATTTCTCCTTCGTATTTCTTCTCCCGTTGTTAGTCATCGCTATACGGTGATACAATGACTTTTATTATGTCATTCGCAAACTGTATGCTCATATAACCTTCGGTTGCTGTAGGTGGAATGTCTGCTGTGTAGATAGCGTACAACACTAGACTCAATGACCCGCCATGGAAAACCCCGGTTTCAAGTTAAAAAGCTCCACCCGACAACTGCTTGCTTCTATATACGCGTATCTATCCATGATATAGTCACATATTAGTCTTTTAATTTTATTGTTTAATCCTAGTTGTAGTATTTGTACTGGAATTTCATATGCCAAACTTTATTGATGTTTACGCTCATCTTCTCACTTTTTGCTTTCGCTAACGTTTCTATTATTAGACAGAGTGCCAAGTATGTGCTCCTGTTTTTCCAGAATCTGGATCGGTACTCATTATAAGGGATTTCCTAGAATTTTTGAGCCAGTCTGCTTTTTCAGATCTTTTTATATAATTCCGATGAAATCAAGCAGCGAAATAGGTCTGTAGTTTTCTACCCGCCAAGGAAATTTCCCAGCTTATGGTATGAAGATCATTTCCGTCACTTTCTGGCCGTTGGGAAAGTATGCTTATTATTCTTTTAAGCTCTTCGATTCTTATGATGGCATCAATTCCTTCGTTGATGTTCAGAATTACGTCGACAAAGTGGTTGTGTGAGTTCTTTCTATTATTTGATTAAGTTCTTCTATAATCTCTGTCATGGTTTACGGCCGAGTATGGATGTACGTTTGATACGTACACGAGTAAATCCGTTCCACTTTCTTCTACGAGTGCTCTAATTTAATTTTTTAACCAAGAGCTTCGTATTATGATATATTAATTACCACTTGCTTCGTTCGAGGATCTGTTTAAACAACACAGAAAAAATACTTTTAATTACATAAAAGAATGAAATATTAAATCTTTAAATACACTTATTCTATAGTAAGAGGGTGTAATAAAAATTAACGCTACAAATAAGTAATACGATATGGTTGACGCAAAATTCACTTCTAATACGCGAGCTTAAAGCTCAATTAATGTGAGTTCTTAAGTCACTTGCAGTTGAAATAGTTTGGTTACGATTACCAGATTGAAATGGTTTTGTTACAAATATACTTTCGTACGGAATGGGAAATAACAAAAACGAATAAATTTTGTATTTGTTTTACCTTTAACTCGGGGAGTGTCGACAGCTGGGTGACCTTGAAAGTGAGCCTCCTTGCTGAGGTAAGGCGAGCGTGGTGAGGTGATTTGGGAAAACAGCTGATGATTCTCACGGGATTAGTTGAGGCAAGTAACGATGCTTCTCTCAACTTGAAGATGTAAGTGAGGAGATCTTGGATGACTGGAAGTTATCCCGATCCCTGTGTTACCAATTCTGGTTTCTCCACGATGAGATTTAACCAAGCTGTATATCTTTTCTCGAAAGAGAATTCACTTTAGCCTTTCTCAATGGTGGTGGGTATCTCGGCTTTTTCCGCAAACTGAGATACGTGATTTTCTCTGGACGAGAATGGTAGGAAAGTTGGTCTCGATACCAAAGGAACAACCTCGGGAGGGTAAGTTCCGCTTGGTTCCTACTATCTTCTTTATTTGATGACTACACGGATTCTCCTCTAAATTTCTCAAGATCGAGTTATATACGTCGATTATCCACTGGGGCGAGGGAAAAAGAGGGAGTTCAGGAGGGGCGAACTCTCCCTAGCATACAGTAAAGCTCCTCTCCCAGAGCATGAATTTTCAACGCTGTGACACTTCGCCCCTTCAGGTTTACACACGGGAAAGGTGAAATTTCGTTATTTGGCGAAAATAGACCTAAACAATCAGAGGAGACAATAAGCCTGTTTATAGATTTTCTGCCGACGAAGCATTAGGCAGCAAGATTTTCATTCTAAAGGCTCTCACACCCTTAGCGGGGAGGGTAAAGTCTTGGCCCAATAGGGAGCGTAACTCTTGACGCTGTAAAAACAAACTAACGTCTGCTTGTCCTCGTTATATTCTTTCCTCCACAATCTCATTTTTAAACTCAGGTTCGAAGTTATCATTTGTTTCTTTCTGATCTTCAAAACGTGTTTTCAGTGTTCTCTAAATACTCTTTCAACGTGGGCTTGTAATCTTTTCCTTTGCTGGCTTGTCTTTCATGCTGTTTACTCATTTCCAAAACTCTTTTGGTGATCTTTCTTTATCTATCTTATAAATTAGTTTATTTTATTGTTAATTTATTTTTCAATTTTTAATAACGTTTTCTCTCTCTTCTTCATTAATAGTTTCTTTTACAGTTCTTTGTTTGATCCTTCTCTATGTAGGTTAAGGGTCTTTCAACACGAACGCTCGAGCTTTGTCAGGTGATGGTGCCCATGTTGTTCAAGCCACATATGGCAACCTCACAGTGAACTGTTTAGTAGTACTTGGCAAGTCACGATGGAAGGTTATAGCGTTGCACAGCGTGTGCAAATGATTAAATGTTATTATCAAATTCAGTGCTCCGTTCGACAAACGTTCCGCTTATTACGTGATTTCTATCCTCGCCAAAATCGTCCTGCCGAGTCGACTGTTCGACACTTGGTGGCCAAATTCGAAGGAAAAGGATCGATCAACAATCAGCCAACACCCGTACGTCGCTGAAACTCAAGGTAGCTGAAAACATCGCAGCCATAAATAAGAGTGTACGGGAAAATCCGAGGCAGTCAATTTCTCGTCGTTTACAAAAACTTGGTCTTTCTGCGACTTCAATTTGGCGAATTATGCATAGGGACTTGGGTCTGTACCCGTACAAAATCTAACTTACCCAGGAACTTAAGGTAGACCACCATAGAAAACGCAGTGTGTTCGCTGATTGGGCTCTAGAGCAGTTGGAAGTTGGCCCAAATTTTTTAAAACGATCATCCTTAGCGACGAGGCCCATTTTTGAATGAATGGATTTGTGAACAAACAAAATTGTCGGATTTGGGACGAAAACAATTCACATGAGATACACCAGCACCAATTGCATCCCAACAAAGTAACTGTTTGGTGAGGATTTTCATCTAACTGAATAATCGGTCCGTATTTTACAGATCGATGATAAGCAGTTTCTTTTGCCCTCAACTGGATTATATGTCTGATATGGATACTAAAGACATGTGGTTCCAACAGGACGGCGTTACGCGCCACACTGCGTACGCCACGATAGACGCTTTGCACCAGCAATTTCAGGGCAGGGTCATCTCGCGCAGCGGTGACGTCAACTGGCCACCGAGATCATGCGATTTAACGCAATATGACTACTTTCTTTGGGGATACCTTAAATATTAGGTCAATGCGAATAATCCAAAAATAGTTGATGTCCTTAAAGTCAACATAACGAACACCATCCAGCAAATTCAGCCAGATTTATGCGACAAAGTCCTCGAAAATTGGGCCTCCCGAATACGTTCCACCAAGCGAAGCCACGCCGGACATTTAAACGACTTATATATTCCACACTTAATGCCATAAAATGTACTTTCAAATTTAAAATAAATTGAGTGCATATATCACATACAACTTGTTTTATTTACATTTAAATATTGAGCGACCTTATTGAAAGAGCCTATATCTGTTCTGAAGTCACTCTTATTTTTACGTTTTTATTTATCATTCCAGCTCACCATTCGAAGTTATGAAAGATTCTGTGCGTTCTTTTTGGGATTGCCTCACTCTCTGCGTTTATCAATGTTTTCTAATTTCCTTTAGTTCTTCGTCAATTTCTTCCAGTGTCGGTTCTTTAAGTGTTTTTGGTTTATGATCTCTTAGTATCTCTTTATATTTGGTCTATTCTGCCTGATGATAGGCCTTCCATTCCTTTGATGGCATATTTATAGAGATCGAGTTTACTGTTACCAAGGTTGCTATGTACTCGATGATTGGATTGTCCATGGCTCCTAAGTAGTAATTAAATGGGAGGTTGAAGTTGAAGTTATACAGGCATATATCTGTTTTTGATGCTACATTGTTGTTGATGTAGGTTGGGAATTGCACCCCTAATTTTTTTATTATTCTTCTATTTAGCCTAGTCTTAAGATTTCTGCCTCGATACGTGATTTTCTCTGGACGAGAATGGTAGGAAAGTTGGTCTCGATACCAAAGGAACAACCTCGGGAGGGTAAGTTCCGCTTGGTTCCTACTATCTTCTTTATTTGATGACTACACGGATTCTCCTCTAAATTTCTCAAGATCGAGTTATATACGTCGATTATCCACTGGGGCGAGGGAAAAAGAGGGAGTTCAGGAGGGGCGAACTCTCCCTAGCATACAGTAAAGCTCCTCTCCCAGGGCATGAATTTTCAACGCTGTGACACTTCGCCCCTTCAGGTTTACACACGGGAAAGGTGAAATTTCGTTATTTGGCGAAAATAGACCTAAACAATCAGAGGAGACAATAAGCCTGTTTATAGATTTTCTGCCGACGAAGCATTAGGCAGCAAGATTTTCATTCTAAAGGCTCTCACACCCTTAGCGGGGAGGGTAAAGTCTTGGCCCAATAGGGAGCGTAACTCTTGACGCTGTAAAAACAAACTAACGTCTGCTTGTCCTCGTTATATTCTTTCCTCCACAATCTCATTTTTAAACTCAGGTTCGAAGTTATCATTTGTTTCTTTCTGATCTTCAAAACGTGTTTTCAGTGTTCTCTAAATACTCTTTCAACGTGGGCTTGTAATCTTTTCCTTTGCTGGCTTGTCTTTCATGCTGTTTACTCATTTCCAAAACTCTTTTGGTGATCTTTCTTTATCTATCTTATAAATTAGTTTATTTTATTGTTAATTTATTTTTCAATTTTTAATAACGTTTTCTCTCTCTTCTTCATTAATAGTTTCTTTTACAGTTCTTTGTTTGATCCTTCTCTATGTAGGTTAAGGGTCTTTCAACACGAACGCTCGAGCTTTGTCAGGTGATGGTGCCCATGTTGTTCAAGCCACATATGGCAACCTCACAGTGAACTGTTTAGTAGTACTTGGCAAGTCACGATGGAAGGTTATAGCGTTGCACAGCGTGTGCAAATGATTAAATGTTATTATCAAATTCAGTGCTCCGTTCGACAAACGTTCCGCTTATTACGTGATTTCTATCCTCGCCAAAATCGTCCTGCCGAGTCGACTGTTCGACACTTGGTGGCCAAATTCGAAGGAAAAGGATCGATCAACAATCAGCCAACACCCGTACGTCGCTGAAACTCAAGGTAGCTGAAAACATCGCAGCCATAAATAAGAGTGTACGGGAAAATCCGAGGCAGTCAATTTCTCGTCGTTTACAAAAACTTGGTCTTTCTGCGACTTCAATTTGGCGAATTATGCATAGGGACTTGGGTCTGTACCCGTACAAAATCTAACTTACCCAGGAACTTAAGGTAGACCACCATAGAAAACGCAGTGTGTTCGCTGATTGGGCTCTAGAGCAGTTGGAAGTTGGCCCAAATTTTTTAAAACGATCATCCTTAGCGACGAGGCCCATTTTTGAATGAATGGATTTGTGAACAAACAAAATTGTCGGATTTGGGACGAAAACAATTCACATGAGATACACCAGCACCAATTGCATCCCAACAAAGTAACTGTTTGGTGAGGATTTTCATCTAACTGAATAATCGGTCCGTATTTTACAGATCGATGATAAGCAGTTTCTTTTGCCCTCAACTGGATTATATGTCTGATATGGATACTAAAGACATGTGGTTCCAACAGGACGGCGTTACGCGCCACACTGCGTACGCCACGATAGACGCTTTGCACCAGCAATTTCAGGGCAGGGTCATCTCGCGCAGCGGTGACGTCAACTGGCCACCGAGATCATGCGATTTAACGCAATATGACTACTTTCTTTGGGGATACCTTAAATATTAGGTCAATGCGAATAATCCAAAAATAGTTGATGTCCTTAAAGTCAACATAACGAACACCATCCAGCAAATTCAGCCAGATTTATGCGACAAAGTCCTCGAAAATTGGGCCTCCCGAATACGTTCCACCAAGCGAAGCCACGCCGGACATTTAAACGACTTATATATTCCACACTTAATGCCATAAAATGTACTTTCAAATTTAAAATAAATTGAGTGCATATATCACATACAACTTGTTTTATTTACATTTAAATATTGAGCGACCTTATTGAAAGAGCCTATATCTGTTCTGAAGTCACTCTTATTTTTACGTTTTTATTTATCATTCCAGCTCACCATTCGAAGTTATGAAAGATTCTGTGCGTTCTTTTTGGGATTGCCTCACTCTCTGCGTTTATCAATGTTTTCTAATTTCCTTTAGTTCTTCGTCAATTTCTTCCAGTGTCGGTTCTTTAAGTGTTTTTGGTTTATGATCTCTTAGTATCTCTTTATATTTGGTCTATTCTGCCTGATGATAGGCCTTCCATTCCTTTGATGGCATATTTATAGAGATCGAGTTTACTGTTACCAAGGTTGCTATGTACTCGATGATTGGATTGTCCATGGCTCCTAAGTAGTAATTAAATGGGAGGTTGAAGTTGAAGTTATACAGGCATATATCTGTTTTTGATGCTACATTGTTGTTGATGTAGGTTGGGAATTGCACCCCTAATTTTTTTATTATTCTTCTATTTAGCCTAGTCTTAAGATTTCTGCCTCGATCTCTTGTGTTTGTATAACCATTTTCTTGAGTGTTCGTTTTTTCTACCATAAAGATGACTAGACTTCTAATATTGAATAGTCTTGTGAAGTTGAAAATCGGGAGGCCGTCCATCGTTAGAGGTTGATATCCCGTTACTATGGTAAGACTAGTGAGTTCAAGTTGTATTTATATTGCCGCATATGATTCGAATAGTCCTTCTTGCGTTATATATTCATTTTCCTTTTTACTGAAATGACGGTTCCGTCGAATCTCTCTCTTTTAGTGTTAGTTTCTACGATATTGTAGTTCAATATATTAATTTTGCCGCCTCTAAATCAATTCTGTATCCGATATTAGTATTATATCATGGTATATCTTTCTAAAAATATTTCCGTAAATGTATTTTATCTTTCCATCTGTTTATATTTTTTTGTAGAATTTCTGCTTTCCGTCTCCTATTAATTGGCTTCGTTAGATTTCTGTTCCTGGTAGTTGTAATCTCGGGCAATTAGATTTAGCGTTTTTCTTCTTTCTTCGGGTTGGTTCTCGTCTACACATATATTCTTACTTTCCCTTTTGGTTTTCTCTTGGGGTTATGCTCCCTTTTGATTTTCCTTTTTTCTGTGTTTTTCTTCTTTTTACTCTGGTTTCCCTGGCGGATTTCTCGTTGCTGGTTTCTGATTCAGTTTTATCTGTATTTGTATCATCCTCTTTGTCATAATTTTCTTTATTTTGTTCGATCAGTTCATTTGTGGTGTTTTCAGTAATATTTATGTTGAATATTTCGTTAAGCGATGTTGCGTAGCTTCCTAGGCTTACTATGTTCATTATATTTGCGTTTAGACTGCAGGTATTTTTACTATTAATTATATGTTTATATTCACTTGAGTTTCTATTCTCGGTTTATGTGTGGTGATTTTAGTTTGTTCTTTCCTATTTTTTTTCCTTTCTTTTTCAGGATCTCTTTCCTTATAAGTCTCGTTGTTTTTTTCCAATTCGGTCTCATCTGTATTTTTATCATCTTCTTTGTCATCCTCATCCGGTGTACTCCTCTGCAGTAAACGAATTTTTCGAATCATTTTGGCAGTTTTTGCAAGTGTAACCTTCCTAGCCACATCCCGAGCAAATGACGAGATCGTTTTGGAGGCATTCCAAATCTATATATTGATGAAGGCGTTTATTGGATGCTCGCTAGGGTTATCCTCATACAGAACGCAATGAGTCCTTTATCAATGATTTTGGAGGTTACTTCCATGTTTTCGCAATGATTTTAGCCTATTGAGCGTTATACACCTTGCCCAGGATAAGATTTATTCTACGTCCTTTATTCTTGGGCCATATGACGATAAATCCCATCGGCACTTTGAGGCATTTGGTGAGGAGGATTTATGATTGGGTGAAGATCTTTTAGGCGAATTCTTGCGGGGTCCTCTTCCTTCTATTCGCCATCTTTATCAGGGAAAGTTGTTGAATAAATTCTGTTTCCATGATTGTCCTGTTGTAGGACCCACCGGTCCTAACTGTAAAGATCAGAATCTAGATGTTTAATCCCTATTCTGTTTGTATAGTGTTTGCTTAATCCAATGCTCTTCTACTAGCCGACTCCGCAACCCTCCTATCTTAATAGTCTTACAAGATTAGGCGCCTCTCCAAGGTCTCCGGCTGGTGTTCTTAAGGGACTCTCCCCTTTAAGTCCCCTAACAGAGCTTCCTTCCGGAGTTCACTACACTGTACTACCAATGAGGTCTGAGTGCAGTGAGGCTTGCGTTATGTTGCGAAGATATGAAAAATGTGTAAGTTAGATAGTGCAAAGTGTGGACAATCCATCTTTGGGGAATATTCTCGTACTTATCAATAGAAGGTCTTTCCAAACAAAGTAATTGGCCCAAATCAATATTATTATGTTAACATAATATTACATAAATAGTACCCTTTATTGGTAACGCGAAAATGTAGACTTCATTTTAGCACCAAATAGATGGTTTATGAAAATCTCAGCAACACAAAAAAATCTACCCAACACAAAGAAGGGAAAAGAATCGGCGATTAAGGGCCACTATAATCATCGAAGAACTAAAGAGCGCTAAAAGTTTATTCAAACAAAAAGTGCCAGGTCTTTCGTGAATCAACAGATTCACATTCACTGAGGCAGCGAAAAACATCATTGAATCGATTAAAAACATATTCAAAGCATGAATCAACACAAAGTACTTACTAGGCAACTTCATTCGACCCAAAATAATCTTTATCGTAAAACCAGGCCAGCCCCAGTTCGATCTCTTTACCAACTGCTTTTGAGAGGCTAAGATTGAACCGCTTAACATCACTGTAAATAACCTACTTCCTCCAATCTTTGCAGAAAAACTCAACACTAAAGGCATAAGTCCTTTTAACTCAATATTCCCTAGTAGAATTACACGACAAGGAATAGTGGAATCACCATTATACACATAACTAAGAAAATCACTGGATCAAGAAACCAGATCCCTTGGAACTGACTCGTACGAGACAAACCATAACCCTACAACACAATAAAATCACCTCGCAAGATTGTTAGCATAAGTGATTAAAAATAGTGACTAACCAACTTTACACCCAAAGTGACCAGATTACAGTAAAAATCAGTTAAATGACAACTAGTGTGTTAGAAATAAAATCAAATTTGTTTACCTATACTGAATTAGGCAAAAATGCTTAACTATATTGAAGTGGAAAAAATAAAGTGAATATGAAGAAAACGAGAAGAAAGAAAAAGAAGCACAAAAGTAAAAACTTGGAAAAAAAACAGAAGACATACATAACAGAGTAGCAAAACAAAACGTACACATAAGGGTAGGAATACTGCATTACAAACTAGAATGGAAGAAGGTTTAAAATAAAACAGTGATTGGACGGTTAATCCGACTACTTTAGAGAAATTGAAATTGCTTACCAGTAGAGTAACAATTAAAGGGTATAATAAAAAATGGAAACAAGTCGTAGTTCGGATTCCACGTTAATCAGTAGATCAACACAATATGGAGCTATTACGTTCTCTCCTTCTATCCCGATTTAAAAGAAGAGGGTCAGATGAAGTAAACTTCTGCTCTCCTAATATGCTTTCCTTTCCACCCTGTTTCATCTTCTCCTCTTATCCTCCTTCACGACCCTCACCGTTTCTTCCCCAACTAACCCCACCGAACATGGTAGGAACAAGAGAAAAAGGCGCAGGAGAGACTGTAAGGATCGACAGGGCCGCCTTTACCCTCCTGTCCAACCAAGGATGGGAAGGGGGGTGCTGTTGCCGATAGACCTATCATCTTCCCCACAAAATCACTGTTTGTCCCGCAGATGACCCGTGAAAAGGTTGTAAAACGTGTTGGATATATATATATATATATATATATATATATATATATATATATATATTTATATACATGGGTAGAAATCACGAGATGTAACACGTTAATAAGTATAAATATTCGGTTGTACCACGTAGGGAAAAAAAAGGTTAATTGGAGTTAGCACTTTCGTGATTTTAATAACACTTTCAAACTCACTTTGGTTTTACCATTGTGAGTTGTTTTAACATTGGTGCTACATACAAGAAATTAGGATGGTAAGGTAAAAGTAATATGTTGTGTAAAGGCTTTGTTTTCCTCAACTTGCGGTTATAGAATGTTTTTTTAGCTTTATGCATGCAGTTTTCCAAAGAATATTTCGGGTAACACATAGTGAAGGCAATCCCTTCAATTTTTGTAAATTCTTGGTCTATATAGTCAGGACTATGTATTTTGAGTGCCCTAAGATACATGGAAGAAAATACTGATGTTTTAATATTTTTAGAATGACCTGAATATAGATGGACATAGATAAAATTATTTGTCAGTTTCCTGAAAATAGAAAACTTAAACCTGTCTGGTTGTCTAATTATAATCAGACAACCAAACACTATATATTTTCTTTCTACGTAGAAAGACTATATAGTGTAGCAATTTGTGAATAATTCCATTTCTGTTCATTCCCTGAAAATGACCTAACGCGGTCGAAAGCATCTAGGAATAAAATACAAGTTAAAATCAATAACGCTGCCACAGCAGTGGACTTCAATTGTACATATATATATATATATATATATATATATATATATATATATATATATATATATATTTATAATGACACTTACACGCCGATGGCTTGGCACGACCAGTGGGGGAGGGAGATAATGAGAATGGGGGCGAAAGTCGTCCCCTAGTGTGTGGGTAATAAATAATTATCAAAATGAGAGAGTGCAGATTGGATGTAAAGGTCGAATGGTGGCCGAGAGTCGTTGAAGGTCATTTAAAGATGCTACAAAAATAAAGTTTAATAACAAAAAAAAATTAAATATATACAAAAGAGGTTTAAGTGAGATACGTGATCAAATAAGTAACGCACACACTGGCTGTCAGTAGACGGGCAAATCCAAGGGATTAAAGCGGTTAATTAGCTGACACGGATCGGAGTCTTAAAAGGGTCTACACTAAGCTGAAATACAAATAGTAACAATTGACTTAGGAAAACCGGATTATAAAGAGATCCGCAGCGTGGGCGTCTTACACGGGCGTAAACGTCGAAGGGAAGGTAACTCAGGGAGGCGATGCTGCAACAAGGGAATATGTTTTACCTCTGAGTTCTCGATGGGAAAAGGTACTGATTCTACCTCAAGCTGCAGAAGAAATAAGGATAGTTTCACCTCAGGGTTTTTGATGAGGGAGTACTGGCGCGAATTCATGGAAGAACGGCCGTTGCAAGGAGCTGCCAATTGACTGGGGCGAGCTCCACGGCGGGGAGATTCTAGCTGCTAGTACCCGAATAAACCACGGAGGATCCGATTCGAGAACGTAATGTGTCTTCGTGCGCGGGCAAGCTGTACTGCCTATCCAGTGGAAAACCTCCGGTTATATAGGCGGTCGGCGAGGCGAATGGAAGAAATCCAAGATAAGGAGCGGGTCGAATAGCCGATCCTGTTCTTTCTCGCGTCGCGAGTATGGGGAGTGGGGGAGGGGGGTGAAATCGCCCCGGGAAAGGGAGATAGGCCTCGTAAGGTAAACACAGATGGTCTGATAAATCCGTGTTCACCCGATTCCTTCCTTGCTTCTCACGGTCTTTGTTCCAGGATTAAGGCCACGTTGCTTTTCTAAGAATTTAAGGCGGACCTCCAGATCTTATTAGACTGTATTCTCATACAGTACTGTATATATACATATATGTGTGTGCTTCTGTCTCCTTAGTTGTGTTTTTTTTCTGTGGAAAAAGGCTTATTAAACTTTTAAATCTAGGTGCAGAACTTAATTAGTGAAATGACTTCGTCTTCTTGGCCCCTTCCTGCAAGTAAATAGGTTTCCCGAAAAATTCGTCGTTCACCTAACTTGTTATTATTTGAGACGCCCTTCCCTTTGCAAGTCCAATGAAGTTCCTCATTTAGAATTTTATCCTCACCGTAATGATTCCATTTCTGACATTTCTTTCAGAATCTTTGGTCCACTGACGACTTTTCGTATGCATAAATCTCCCCTAATTTAAATTCTTGCGGTAATGAGCTGGCGTTCTCTAAATAAAGCTAATGATGACTTTATATTCAGGTGGGTGGCTTCTTTATTTTCTCAATATTAAAAAAGAAAATAGATGGATTTGAAATTCTTTTGCTTACAAATACTGTTTTCTTTACCCATGAATTTATATAACCAAGTTTTTTCACCCTATAATTTATAAGGGCTGTCATTACCAATATATAAAGATATTTAACAAATGAAGTAGAAATATACATATTTGAAAAATAATGCCCTCATTTTGGATGAAGATATGCCATTTACTTTTCATTTTGTTAGCAATTAAAATAATTAATTTACTTTTTATTTATAGCCTCTTCAAACTAGAAAATCTTTCACTTTGTTGGGTTAATTTAATCGTTGCTCAATCGAATTAAAAAAAAGAATAAGAAATAAATTACAAAGTGGAAACTTAAAGTACCAACCAATGACAAATTGGCTCCACGGCAATGGAACTATTATTTTGTTGTATGACGCACGTTCTCTCAGTGTCGGAAAATGGTCTTATTTGATTAATAGAGTTAACTATTTTACTTTTCAGATGAATTTCACACAACCAGCTTATAAATGAAACAAATGAGATCTCTCTCTTCTGTGACGAGTATCAAATAATATTTATAGTACTTGAGTATCTGGAGATATTATTGATTAAAGGTGTTAGATGACAAGGCAAAACTAGAACAGCAAATTATGATCCAAGACTCCTTGTTAAAACAAAGCTCAAAGCTGGACAGAGATTTTGATATTTTCTAGCCAAACATTATTTTAAATCCTGGTCTTTTGTACCCATTGATCGATACTACCTGAAAGTTGTAATCAATTTATTGGCTAGTGAAATTCAAATAGAGTAAGAAAAGAAGCAAAGTGTATTTTTAAGTGAATTTGCTTATGTAAAACAGCTATTAATTTTAAAATTCAAGGTTACCATTAATATCCCTTTATCAATTAACATTTTCCTAGTTTATATACGTCATGCTTATTAACCTTTCTCCTTTTATCTATAAAGGACTTAACATTTCCTTATTATAATAGAATTAATTACCTCAATGAATTAGGCAAGCTCCCATTTCGTTCACCATAATTGGCCATTAAATTGAATTTAATATTTTAATTTTTTGCATCGTTCGTGAACTGATGATAGACGGTGGTTTCTTCTGCAACTAGTTTCCAGATTAAAATATTTCAAGGAACTGAGTTTCATTCTGTATTCTGGTGGCTACTTTCTCATTTTACTAAATATGTTTCTTTCTGCCAGTATTTATTGCAATAAGAATTTAATTTAACAATTCGAATGATTTTTCAATCCGAACGAATATTAGATTATGTAGTAAATATTTCATAAATTACTTCCTTGTCTGTGAGAGGAACTACAAAAATCTTTGAGAATATTCAGCTACTGAAATGTTGGTTCCTGTCTGCGTAGACTTTATTCTACAGGAATTTTTTTCCTTTATTGAGCTTATTGATTTACGAAGTGATCGTAAAGACTGATTAAATCACCAAAGTTTGAAGTAATTTAGAAATAATTTTACTATATCATAAAAATGGAATTCAAAAGAGAGATTAATATCATGTGTCTAATTAAAGTTTATGCCATTGGAAGCTGTTGTTATCAATTTCTACATTTCAAGGACAAAATGCAAAAGATAATGTAATTTTTATAATTTTTAAATAATTTATTATTATTGTCTACCAAATGGAGCGTTTAGCCATAAATTTGGTTTGAGTTATACAATTAATTAACATTGATTAGGAAAATAAGTTACCCCAATGTTATTAAATTTGATATAATTTGTGTATTTTATTTTGGCCAAATATGTTTTAAATCACAAAATATATAACATGACTTTGACAATTATTTTAAAGATATTTATTATGTAAATTAACATTCGCGAGCTGCAGGAAGAAATCTTTAACGTTTGCTCGACGACATAATTGAAATTCGCTCCCTCCAATTTCCTAAATAAACTTACCCGATAAAATTGATTGCTTTTAACCTGCTAATATGATTCACATACGGAAATTCTCATTCAAAATTGAAATTACACAATTTATTTTATTTATCCACTTCAAGTTGAACTTCTTAAATCCTCAAGGTTAATGAATATTTGGCTTAAAATATTTAACACTTATGTTTCGATATAATTATAGACAAAGACAATTTTTTAATTTTTTTTATTTCAAATGAGATAAAAGTAGAAAGTAGATTTAGTTATCTTTGTAATTTCATATAAACATTCATATATTCGATGAATACTTTTTTTCCTTCTTTCACTTAGATATTTCTCGTAGTTTACAAATCGCAAGTAGAAATATTAGTGCGAATTCACAGAAATAAAGCTCAGTATTAGAAACTCTTGTTCAGAAAGCCTTTACAGTAGTATGAATTATAATTTTTTATAGAGAATGGTGGATACATTCTGATATCCGATATTTAACCCTTTCACTGCCCTGGTATTTATAATCCCATTTACGCCAGAATCATATCTGTTTTTTTATGTATAAATACAAGACACTTTTAGATATGAAACATAATAGTACATGATGGCAGAGGTACATGTTACAATATAAATCTCCGGAAAGATTTTGGATATGTTGGAAAAATAATGATATTTAAAGTATATACAGGAATATTCTAAATATTTAAGATAATTTCTATTTTATTATAGTTTGAGGGGATCTCGCTATCGTTAATTAAAATAGGCAATCAAGTAGATTACTCTAATTTCGAACGATTAAAGTTTAAAGTGAGGTGACTATCAAAATTATAGCTCTCTCTTATTTTAATTAGACTTCAGTTATATCTACTTCACTAATTATTTAATACATGTTGAAAAAGTTTGGAATTATTTTGAAATAACAAGGAAACTATATTAACCCGTGTTCCCATCTTTCCTTCAAAGTAATTCGAACTGGTAAAAAATTTCATTGGTAGCGAATTATATTATAACAAGATCTGCTGACCAAAGTCGCCTGCTCTCACTTATTCTGAATTATGAACTTACGATCTTTAAAGCTTTCAATAATTCCTAGAGTAACCTTAGTATGACCTTGGCAATTATATCATTCGGAATGAATGTAAATCATAAGGGTTTCAAAGTTCGTTAGAATCGCCCGAATAGTTATAATGTTATAAACAAAACGAAATAATTACCAGACTGACCTTCAGAAGATCTTGGCAATTACATCATTCGAAAGAAAATGTAACACAACATAAGGGTTTCATATTTCGTTAGAATCAGCCGAATAGTTACAATGTTTTCACCAAAACAAAATCAAAACGGGGACCAACGGACCGACCAACCTATATAATGAGATATAGAGTCGCACGCGACTAAAAAGAATGGGTCGAGGGCCTAGGTTCTCCAATTCGTTTTTCCAGTTTCATCCAATTGCAAAAATGAGGTTCAGTAAAAGCGTACACGTATTCGAGAACAAGATAAGGAGAAATAAAGAACTAGGAAAATAAAATAATACTAGAATTTGGGAAAGCGAAATGGGTTAGGTTGCAGTCCTTGAAGTCTAAATTTCTAAAATGAAATAACCCCTCTGACCTTTCCACCATTTCCTGGCAATGATCTCAAGTTACCCACTTGATTTCATCTCGCTTCTTTGATGCTTTTGATGAATGGCTCTCCTTTGACGGAGCGGAATCATTTAGGAGCCAATTTTCTAGCTACTTCGCTTCTTATTAGCTCGTTCATGGTTGAACGTTAATTTGTACTTTTTTTTTTAGATTCAGGGGTATTTATGTCACGCCGGGCTGGTTGTATTTCATTTTTATCTAGATCATAAGATGACCAAGTGAAAAGCGCTTTCGTTGTCTCCAAAATTTCAGAAGAAAGAAAATTTGTTACTTATAAAAAGAAGAAACTATATCTCGTTTTCTTATTATTTTTTCGCTTTTCCCTAAACCAGTCTTACCCAATATGGTTGATATAATTTTAAATATCTGAATATTTGAAATGTAGCAATTATTTCTACTCTTTCTTTCGTATAAAACTGTTTTTGATACCTCCAAACCTTTATTTCCTTATTTTATGTTTACCCATAAATCGAGTGTTTTAATTTAAGGATGACTAATACTAAAAATGAGAAACAATAAAGCTCAGTAATAAAACATTATATTCTCAAAACGGTAAATATGTAGATTAGCGACTCGAAAGAAAAAGTGGGGTTTTTTTGGTAAATTTTTTCGTTCACCCCAGCCCGAATATTCATGTGCGTTTGAGTCGTCTGATGTCAGACCCCACCCCCACCCCCATTGTAATTCACAAAACGATTAAAAGCGCGAACTTGATTTGGTTAAATAATTCACCTCTGTAAACGTTAGGACATTAGTCTATAAACAATTAGGATTATATACTGAGGGACTGTGCCCCCCAGACCTCCTCAATTTAATGAAACTCAGGATCATCGTAGCGTGGTCCCCTATTGTGTTTACCCCTACACGAGCCGTCCCCTTAAATGTACTCCAAAAACGTGAAACATTTTTGAACACGGACGAAGTAGTACGTTCCATCGTTTGAGTCGCTAATTTACTCGTACATATTTACCCTCAAAACATCTTTGGTAGGTGAAATAAATATTATTTTTGCAGAGATTTTCGGGGACAACCTTAATCCGCCTGTTTACATCAGTTTCAAATTATTAACAACCTGATGACTGAATTTCTTTTTAAAATTTTAGGAGCATTATTTCTTTTAAGGAAGGACATCCCAAAATAACAGAAATATGTTTAAGGATCCCATTAATAGGTTGAATATTTTTAAAAGTCAATACAAAAACTAGGAAGTGCAACTTACAGAAACCTTTGTAAACATTCCTAAATCTCATCTCGCTGTAGAGCAATATTCACTTGGCATAATTTTTATGGATCGTAAGTGTGATTCTCTTGCTTCTATGATACACCAGCCAGCACTAATGAGCTCATTTTAAAAAGTGACCATCTCCTACCAAATAATCCCTGGGTTTTATATATAAATACATTCAATTTATGATTTCTTTTGTATTTTTCATAGTTAAATGAGACGGCGTTTTCTCTATCTAGTGAGGAGATGAGGACAATTTAAAAATAATGACAACAAATAATTTCTATAGAATTAACTGTATATTGGAAAAAACTAAAATAAATATGTAAAACCTTTTATGTGGTATCAAAGAGTAAAAACATTGATTCGGATTTTTAATAAGATATGTTTCCTGGCTTCTCGCCATTGAGTGCATTGGGCTAAGAAATTACATTGTAGGTCAAGAACAAATAGAAGTAATAGATACGATAAAAACTTAATGGATACGAAATAGCAAGTTTTTTAATGGATTCATTGTTTATTGAGTTGACATATGTATCATATGTATTTCTGCGCTGTTAATTAATCAAAATAGATGAAAATATTGACATCGGTAGTTTATAATTTCGGGGGTTCTTTGAAAGGCTGTTTGCTTTATACTAAATTTTGAGTGGTTGTTTGCTTTATACTAAATTTTTGAGTGGTTAAAATTTATAAGAAATGTAGTACCTGTCCTATATATTTTAAAGTGGAATTGGATCAAGCTTCCACATTTGATAGGTGTTTCTTATCATTTAGGACATGAAACTCTTTGATGTTAGTAATAAACCTGATTGCAATTTAAGTCACTGTATTTCTCCGATCGATGATTTTCTTTTATTAGTGGGTGATTGTATACATTAATAAATGAAAATGCGAGTTGAATTCATTAGGAATTTGATGTGATACGAGATGTAATAGGCTGTAATATCTGATATCATCACTCTATAAGGGGGATTCTTAAACTAAAGTTTCGGCTGTGATGAAAATCGACTGTAAACAACGAACAAATGCGTGGATTTATCTATTTCTTTACTTCCAAAACATTATCATGCTCTTAGGATAGGTTAAACGCTATATTTAACATTGTTAATAGATCGACATCAATGGATACCTGAGATGGTTAAGTTCAAGCATGCTTTAAGAAAGACTTACCTCGATGAAATAAAACCATCTCTCTTCTTATATATAGTGGTATCTATTTACTACGAATTTTACCAGAATTTAATCCAGTAGTTTTAAACTTTATGGTTACCATTTTTAACCATAGAACTCAATCTAGCAAAGATAACTGATTTAAATTCCTGGATTCGTTCTTCATCACTACGATAACGTCGGTTTCTCTAATGCAAATTAGAGCATAGTAATAATAAAAATAGTTAACTTGGAACACTTTCACATCTTTCCAACAATTGTTATGTTGTCCTAAGTTCTTCATCTCATTAGATAAATTTATGAGAAAATGCTGGATAATAGTTAGAATAATGATGTTAAAAAGCAAAACCATTCGTCATAGCCATTTCCTTTGAAGTTATAATAAAAAAGTAATTGGTGAAAACAAGTGATGAATGATGGAGAAGGAAGGATACAAACCATATGATTTTTCTATATTCGTTTTATGAATTCTTTACTTATTCTCAAAATAAAAAAAATCATTTCTTATTAACAACTTAACAACGATAAAATGATCAAAACTACGATGAGTAATTTTACGTAAAACGACATATTCAAATTTTTGGCTCTACATTTTCAAAACCCAAGTTTCACGTAAAACTAGTTTTTCGATATAAAACTTTAATTTATTCTATTTTAGACTTTTTGTGGAGCTCAATTAATTTATTGCAGTTGTCTAACATTTAGGAATGCTGCAGTGAACAACGGTTTGTCTTCTTAATCTTCTTTATCTCATACAGTCTAGCGAAGTCGCCAAAAAATATACATTCTCTAGAATCGGCATCAATAACCTGTGTAATAGCGTCCTCGAAGGCAGGCTGCCGTTTTACAAAACTTCTATCCGATATATTTCAATTGGTTTTCTTGTTAAAAATAATGAGATCTCTAATGAGGACCATGGAGGTTAGCTGATCTATCCTTAAAAATAAAGTGACCCATCTCAATCTGTTAATTTCCGAAAACGCAGAAATGTCAGCAATATTTGAGTGTAGATTGGGAGTTCATTAAAATCACTGCCCAATAATTTTAAAATTCTCCCTTCAGAACTTGACTTGAGGTCATGTTTCTTTTTATTGACCCACAAATTAAGTTTACTTAGGTAATTTTAATTATATGGAATCGATGAATGAACGTGTTTCAGGAAATTTATAATTCACTCACTCACTACTATTATTATGGATTTTCAAAGATTAATTGTGATCATTTGCCTTTTTATAACTCTAGAATTATCTATTTTTTTATTTTTCTGTTTCTTGCCACTTTTTCTAGAAGAGAAGTTACCTTGCTTAATTACACGTTTACTTTTTTCTCAGTTAAATCAAACTTCATCTTTATGCTGTCTAATATATGTATTACTCATGCCAAAGTCTGGGCATGTGTGTAGGAGTGCGAAATATATGAGAGAAATTCCTTCCAACTCGATAATATAAATAGCACAAAACTTACCAGCAAAAGAACGGACTCGCCAGTACTGTGGCATAACATCGGAAACGGAATCAAGAGGTACCTCGTTCGAATCTCACCAAGAAATAAAACGAAGATGAAGGACCAACTCAACAAGAATACAGAAGCAAAAAGGAAAACGGAAGAAAACGCTTAAAAGGACCAACTAAAGAAGAAGAAGGAGAAGAAGAAAATGCGAGGAAGGCAACCTACAGAAAAGAAAAATCGAGTGGAAAGCAACCCAAGAAGAAGAAACAAAGAAAATAAAAAAGGATAAGCAACACACGCACAAAATGAATAGGGATATAGGAAGGGCCAACTCAAAAAAAAGGAAACTTAGTCAAGAAGTTTTGATAACAAGACAAGACAATAAAGAAGCTAAAGCATGCCCCCCTTCCCCTCCATATGTGAATGCCATTAGTGATATCATATTTATTAATTTTTTTATGACCCTTTATAAAATTATTAATTTTGCTTCTACGGGTTTGTTCATCCTACTCATTACCTCGATTCCCCAAAGATATTTGATAAATATAGTTGCAGTTTAGCTCGACCAAACCTCCTTGAAACAATAAATCGAACGTCGTATCTCTAAGCTTTAAAAGCAAATTTTGTCAATCTGAATCTAACTTAAAATAATTACCAGTGTTTTTATACATATATTTTATATATATATATATATATATATATATATATATATATATATATATATATATTATGAAACTAATTCATCCTGATCCAAAACCTTTTTCACCAGCTTTAACGTGTGGTAATGCATTATCCTGCATGGAAAATGGGTGGTTAAGTAGAGACGACTCGCATATGTGGCACAGCATGTACTTGCAGAAGTCCTTTATACACTTGATCATTTACTCTGCTAGATAAGTGGGTTCAGTACCTCCCGCACAAAATTATACCCAACATCATTACGCTTCCTCTACCAAACTTGACGCTACTCTCCAGGCAGTTCAATGAATTATTTCGCCAGGTCTTTGACAGACGAATCTTCAGCCATCTGAACCAAAGAAATTATACTTCGATTCATTGGTAAAGGATAATTTGTACCATTGGTCTTGTATCTATTAAATTCGCCTAGTGGTGGAAGATAATCTAGCTTTCTTGTTCTTAGGGCTGATATTTCCCGCAGGAGGCTTAATACTGACTTGTTGGGGAGACTAATCCCATGGTTTCATTTAATTCTCGGGAAATCTTAGCTTTGGCTTGTATCGGTCCCTTTTTGAGATACTGAAGATGGCTTGGTCATCATTCTTTGATGTTGATGTACGACTACGAGTAGATATACCACTGATACATGAGCCTGTGGTATAGTTACGTGCTATAATATTATGAACGAAATGGAGTGACGTTTAACCCTTACAGCTATGACTCTGATGAAGATGATCCTCTTGACTTAGTTTTACAATTAGGTCCAGAAAAAAAGCAGGTATATTGGGAGCCTAAGTCATGTTTGCTACTCGAAAATTGAGAAGCTAATGAGGAAAGTACTTGAAATTCGAGGAAGTAAGTTACTAGCAGTATTTAGTTGGTTGTCTTAAAGATAGAAGTAATAGACTTAGGCTGTCCGAATCATTTTGACCACCATATTTTTTTAAATAAATTCCAGTTTCATCAAGTCAAAGTTGTACACTATACATCTACAATTAATATCCATGTTTAGTTTATATATGTAATTGATCATGCACTACCTACCATTATTTGGTTAGAAGCAACTGTAAGTTTTGTAATGGAAGCCTAACTGTCAGAATCATTATGGCCACTACTATATATATATATATATATATATATATATATATATATATATATATATATATATATATATATAAATATATATACATATATAAATATATATATGTATATATATATATATATATATATATATATAATATATATATATATATATATATATATATATATATATATATATATATATATATATATATATATATATATATATATATATATATATATATATATATAATGGGGTAGGAGGCCAGGTTGTATACAAGGTTTGCTAAGATCGACAACGATGGCTGCTTGGTTGAACTTGCGCTGCAGCTCTTTAACCTTTTCAAAGACTTTCTTTTCAGCAAGCGAAAGGTGGGAAAAATGCTGGAAGTGTTATATCCTTATTAGTCGAGACGTCTTCTTAGCCTTTTGGAGGGTCATTTCTTGGCAAACAATGAAAAAAATAAATAGGTTTTATATATGAATTATTTATTATCTTAAGATAAGAATATATTTTAGGATAAATCAGAAATGACAAAAATTGTAAAGCTAGAATAATGATTAGATCGAAAAAGAAAAATTATTTGATCTTGACATAAAAATATTTGTTTTGAATAATCAAATTTGAAAAATTTTCTAAGGATTAACAATGTTTATTTTTATCAGCGAAATAAAAGAGCATACAAAAATTAAAAGCTTAGCATTAAACCAAGATCAATTTAAGAAGAAAAGGTCGGGAAGTGCGAGATCTCCAGCTAGATAAAAAGGAGTAAAGAGCAAACAACCAAATAAAAATTAAATATGGATATCAACGTTAGATATATCAAAAACCTGAAAATCTTCTCCCTCAACGTCAACGTATGGAGCACTTAAATGGTATATACAATGAGATTGTAAGATCAGTAATCCCAGATAATCGTGCTGATATCTGAACATGGTCTTACGGAGATAAAAAGTATATAAAAATCTAAAACTACGCGGTTCTAATGGTAAACCACTCAAGAGAAAGGTATAACGGCGTGGCCATCGAGATCAGAGAAGGAAATAGATTCGAAGAAATGCAAAACCTGGATCAATCTAACTTAGCTATCAAGATCAGTATGACCTACGATGATATTGTGGTGGAAGTTGTATACCAGCCTCCAAGGCGTCCATATTTACCAATCTCCAACTTTATACTACCTTTTAGAACAGAAGCATCAAATATATTAATAGGAGATCTAAATGCCCGCTGAAGAGAAACCGGATATTCCACAGCGTCAACGGTGCTGGGAGTTCGCTAAGTTTCCTAATTGGTAGGAACATATTACAAAGAGAAGGCCACGATTTTGCCACCTTTTACACAGGAGGGTCTTCAAATACACCTAGCATAGTAATAACGAACTCCGGCTTTCCCTTAATCAAGTGACTCCTCCAGGCCTATATATCGCGTCCGATCACGTTGGCATGATAACGATCATATCGACCTCTCCAATCCAAGTAAAAGCAAACTAGGCTGCATCCAAGGAATATCTCCAGAGCACACAGATATGCCAGATGGAAGGTGATACGCCTGAGAACATCGACGAACAGCTTAATCACTTGGAACAAAGATCGTGGAAGCCTATCGCATAACTATCTCCTGGATTGAATACAAAGTACTCCCAGCTGCAAAGTGGGCTGCAGATATACTTGACAAAATGCACCAACTGGAGGTCCTCATCAACGAAATAAATATCTATATAAAAACAGCACATGGCTACAAGGAATTGTGAGAACTGAGACACGTTGATCGTTGAAGATCAACAGGAAGGCCGACTATCCGACGCATAAGCATTTGCTGAGAGCCTGATTTTGAAATTGACATTTTTACTTTCGTCCGTAAAAGACCAAGAGCCGATCTAACCTAAAAAATAACCCTTCTGGAAGTCTTCTGGGAAATTCCATTTCACTTCTATAAAAGAAATATAATTAATACATTTCTCTTCGGATAATTTACAATTAAATGAGGCCTCAAAAACCTCACTGCTCCCGTCCATCGACCTGCGTGGGAACGTGCCTCGAATGTCTGTCATTCATTAATTTCGTCTTAACTCTGCCGGCCACTTGGACCAACATAATTAAGGGCTTATGTGGAAACTGGTTTGAGGACTAACCCACAGCAGAAGCATAAGTCAGAAATTTTCTCGAAACTCGGACTTAACTGTAGCCTCCGGGTGGAGGAGAAATCCTCACATCGTAGGGGCCTAGAATCATAGAGGAACGTAACACCCGGCTCTATGTATGTTGAAAGCGATTATGGCAGTTGTACCCGTAGGCGGGAAGGCAAAAAGGTAACGGCAGTTGATTCAGTCGCTACTTCTATGAATTCTACCATGAGTCATCTCTTTCGAGGTTCCCATTCGGGATCCATCAAATTCATCATCATCCATCATCCCGGCAGCATCTGAGTGAGGGACCAACAGGAAAATGGACGGGAGCGTTCACATCAATTTTTCGGAACAGACCGACCTAAACAACTACCTCCTTTCCACCCTTTTCACATCAATTCATCAACAAAATACAAAATAATTACTTTGTTTTCAGAAAAGAAGATAGATCAAGAGAGGATGATAAAAGAATAAGGAAGATCATGGAGACCTTCACTAAGAGGGCTTCCCTCTGGACCATCGACGGAATGAAATCCCCAGAGAAGAGTAAGCTTTGCGAGACGCTATTCGCCGGACTAAGAGTAGCTCTCGTTAAGCTCATCGAAATCTCCTCTGACTTCATTGCAATCTGCGGAGAAACAAAGGATGTTGACTGGCTCCTGTACAAAGAGGGAGCCGAAGTTTTAAAGTCCATCGGCCTCAAGGACTCCCCTCCCAAATGTCAGCCAATTACAGCGTGACCTGCAGCAAAGTGGAAAGCTGGGTTGGTGAGAAATCGTCTGAAGAATTGAAAAGTAAAATTGAGAAACAACACACATGGGCGAAGGTCAAGGAAATAATAAAATTTCGCGAGCACACACATGTATTTAAGATCACTTTTAAATCAAATGAAATGGCCCACAAAGCAACAACAGAAAGACTCCTCATATTCAACATGAGAATCCCTGGATGCAATATTAAGCAAGAAAAGTTCGACAGCATCCAAATGTGCTTCGGATGTCACAAGCTCGAGACCCACACTGCGACGAACTGCCCAGATAAAGGAAAACTGTGGTGCAGCAAATGCGACACGAAAGGACAACGATATGACATGCAAAATGCGTGAACTCCAAGGGCAGACACAATGCTATGGCCTTATACTGCCTGAAGCGAAAAAAAATAAAGAAGATGTAGGAAGAAAAGAAGACGAAACTAAACTCCTAAGCTAGCGCTATGAAGAAAAGCAAAGCGATGCCACTATTGATGGCATGCCCAGCAGAAATGAATTACACAAATAACCTAGGCGCTAAAATCCTGATTTGAATCACGCATGCGAATGTGGCTAACGTGGAGAAGCCTGGAATGAATGCAAATAACCTGCTTTCGGTTATTATGCCCGCGGATTCCGAATGATTCAAAGCATTTAAGGAATCCGTCATCAGGAGTAACACTATCATAATATCTGGGCTTGAGGCTGAGATCAAAAAATCTGAGGAGGAAGAAAAGGAAGATAAAAAAGACAAGGAGCAAGAAGATGAAGCAGAAACCATCTCTTCGGAGAGTGACGAGGGCCAATGCACTCGTACATGAGCGATGAAGAGCAAATCTAAGACTCTAAGTGAAAAGCCTGGGGACACTAAGGCAAAAAAGGACTCTTTAAAGAAACGTATTCAAAGAAAGTGATGCAGATATCATCTTAATTTCAGACCTCGGGATCGACATGCATAATTCAGAAATGAAGATCTGGAATTACGATGTGTTAATCACAAATTACTCGCAAGAGCGGTACGACGGTATTGACATTGTGATTAAAAAAGAAATCAAATACCAGTAAATCAGAAATCTCGAAGAATTCTATCTCACGATTGAAGTCGAACTCGACATTGGAAAGCTGGTCATAGCCATCGGGTACCAGCCGCCAAGGATAGGTTATTTACCTTTACATTCTCTCACTAGCGTAATTGGCAGAAGAACCCACACAATTTTAATAGAAGATCTGAACGCCAGGTGTCAGGAATCTGGCTACAGGTCCTTCAATGGAATTGGAAGGAGCCTAGACACTTTCTAGACAGAAATATTGTCCAGCGAATAGGCCCGAACTTCTCCACCTTTGTCTGAGGAAGGAGTGCCACGAAACCAGACATATGTTTGGCTAATCGTCAACTACCGTTCGATTACTACATGAAACTAGTCCAGGTAGCATGTATTGACCATATAGGGATCCTCCTTACCATTAACAGGAATCTTATAGAAGTCCCAGTTGTAGTCAGAAAATACTACAAAAAAATCAGATTGGGCACGGTGTGCACGTCTCCTCGAGGCCTACCATCCACCAAACCTGGATGACGCAATTCTCGAGGAGATCAGCGAGGCACTAAACTAGCTTAACAACCATCCTATCAATGCAGATGGAGCTTCTATCACTAAATCCCAGTATAAGTCCATCTCAACCTACAGGTGAACTGAATACATGAATGATTTATACCGTGAGCTGAAATTACTGTATGAAATTAACATCAGAAATGCATCAATCTACTCGATGTAACGAAGTAAAGAAATCAAAAAAGAACTCAAAGAGTTGGTCCTTGAACAACAGTGGAAAAGCTGGGACGATGCGATCGAAAGCTTCGACCATGATACATCTTCCAAAGATTTTGGGAAACAAAATCAGGCATCTCATAGGATCAACCAGGAGGAAGAATAAACTGGAACTATTAAAAGAAGAACCATCGAAACAAAAGAATGAAGAATAGAATAAATATTCCAACGTTATTGGGAAAGCATCTTCAGTATAACTGAAGAAGAAACGAAGATTATGATATAGATTTCAAAAGCAATATCATAGGACGCATCTTCATCACAAGGTGGATAGACAGCGCGACGGAGACGCCGCGATTATCAAAGAAGAACTACTCCGCACGCTCCACTCATACCGCCAGAAAGCCTAAGGACAATCGGGGCTTACCAAGTTAAACTTTGCAAACTATTTCTATTATCTCATCTGGTGACTGCCTAAACTTTGCAAAGGCACTAGCCAACGTCATAAAGGAATGAGAAGAATTTTGAACCCGTGTCTAAACACAGAATACTTTCAAAATGCCTATAAAACATGGAAAGGACCCAACTATCAGAAAATATATCTCTTGACATACAGAATATAATATAAATTCGTTTTATTTAGTAATAAAACTTGTTATATATTAGTGGTATATTTTACCACCTTTTTAATTACTGATTGTAATTGGCTTCTTTTCATTTGTAACGGTTGGCCAATCGTATTTTCTTTTATCTATGTAGTTTATATTGGGGAAAAATCTCCCTAGATTCTCACTTCTCACCCGTGTAGTTCACGATAATATCGCTCACGCTATAAAGACTGTGCTTCCTATCAGAATAATTCCATTGTCATATTCCTTATTCATTAATTGTTGCCTTCTCATTCTTTTGACACCCAATTGATTGCCAGTTTGGCAAGTATTGACAGTATATATAGTAGTGATTACAATCTTTAATTTCTAATTCTTCAACGCTACTATTAATAGCTTTAGAACAGTAATCTGTTCACTTGGTGTGTACAATAAAGTGTCTGGTTCCTCTAAAACAACTTTATTTACACCAACGTTGGGAGAGAGCTATCGGCTAATTTCACCGAGAATTTGGCGGGAGCTCTTCGAGAATATCCTCAACCTGGAGGAGAACTCACTCTACAACACGCATCAATTCGAGTTTAGAAATGGCGATAAACGTTATCACGGAAAAGCTTGCCCGAGCAAAACTGGAAAGGAATTACGTGGATATTGTTTGCTGGGATGTATCAAAGGCGTTTCATAAGGTGTGGCATCGGGGAATGGTATTTAAAATCCTACGACTGAGCCTTAGTGAAAACTTAGAAAGAACTCTTTATGACTATGTCATGGAGAGAGCGGCGTACGTCAGTTTAGGGTGCATAGACGGATCGGAGTTTCCGCTCAATGAGGGCCTCCCGCAGGGATGGTATCTGTCCCTCACTCTCTAATCGATTTATACCGCCGTTTCCCGGCCCTTGCGAACCCTTTTTGCCTCAACATTCAATATGCCGATGATTTCAGCCAGATAATCTCTTGTCTTTGGAAGAATGCACCTATGCAAGCTCTCATGACAGCGGCAGAAATTGAGAGATTGGACAACTATGAGACACAATGGAAGATTTGAACGAATCAAGAAAAATTCAAAGTAGTCTTCATTAGCAAGAGACTACTTTCAGATGTCAGGGAAGGAGATAGATGCTATCCCTAAACCACGGACTGCAATGTACTTGAAATGAAGATTAATTCTTACGGGTAGAGGAAGCACGTCGATGATGAAATTTCTAAGGCCTCGGTCACAGTAGGAGCTTTATAGATGTTTAGAAATCTCCGGGAGAGCAGCAATAATAAGATCTACAATGCCGTTGTATGATCTACGTTGCTATACCCCGCTTCTGTCCTCTCTTGTGTCTCCAAGAGACAAAAGAGGATACTACAAACAGGGCATAATAAATGTGTGTACCTAATTTCGGATCCACGCAGGCGAGAAAGAAGACGCCTAGAATATCTGCACAGGGAAACAGGGATAACTCTCATTAACAAAGTCATAGAAAAACGGACACGGAATATGCAAGAACAGGTTAATCGAGAACTGAATGAGGAAATCATTCAAATGATTAACTAGAAAAGAAGAGCTGTAAGTCGTGCGAGATTTTTAAGATCTGTTCCCCTAGTGTCTGATGGAGTCGAAGTACCGTTATACGCATGAAAGGAATGTAAAGTTAACAAAGAATGTGACAACAAAACAATTAAGATAAATTTTCCTTGAAAGTTTGAATAAAGGTTAGAATCAGGTAAGGTTATCTGTCATCAATATATCGAGCAAAGATAAAAAAATTCATCCCTCAACTTCATTCAAGAAACAAAAAACAACTCCACGTCACCATTTATTGACGTCTTCGTCCAGTCTCAACACAAACATTTTAGGACTGAAGTTTACTTAAAATAAACCAATCTGGGCTTCTGCATGAGCAAACCGTTCAATGTCCTGACCGATACAAAAACTCCGTAATTAAGGCCCTCATCAATAGAGCCTGCTCTTATTCTTCAAACTGGACAGCGGTTGATACAGAAATAAAGAGAGTAACTAAGCTGCTCGTCAACAACGAATAGCCACAAACGTAAATCGATAATGTCATAAAGCAGAAGATGGACTCATACTACAACCCAAGGCAGAAAAATGAAAAGCCAAGTACAATAGACCCTTATTCCCAAGCATTCATAGCATTCATAAACACAGGATATAATGAGGATGAAAAAGTCCTCAAAGCCATCATACATCGGAATGTTATCCCCACCGATCAAACAAGCAAAATTAAATTAATAATTTATTACAGACCCCCCCCCAAAACTTGCGCTCTTTTCATAAAATTTATCTGCCTTTCCACGAAGGGCCAATGCAGGAGTGTAATATCGTTTTTATGAATATAACTGCAACGTCAGTGACTGTGAGCATCGTAATTCCCCGTACATTGGAATGACTTCTACAATCCTGTCTCGGCGGCTAACAGCGCATCTCCAAGACAGAGCTATCAAACACCACACTACAAAGCAGCGGACGATAATCACCCAAGAAATATTAAATAGAAATACAACCAACATTCTCCGGGAGAGTAATCGACGATGACTGCACATCCTGAATCCGTCTCTGCACAAAAACGAAAACCACAAATAAACATCCAACTCCAGCCAGAAACCAGGTTGCCCACCACACGAGGTCTTAATACCGGCCGCATTACATCATAGCCCGCCTCCCGTTTATCCTGCCTCCTTTGCTGATCATTGATTTTGATTTGATGTGATTGAATGTAGTAAGTGATGAAATGTGTGGTAGGTTTTATAGGGATGAGATAGGTTTGAAGGTTGCTCTGGTGACGAGGGCATCTCTAGCGTTTTTCTCTTTCTTGTTTTTGTATTTTGTTTCCTCCATTAAGATATGTTACGACCGTCCAGGATGGTCTAGCTAAACTAGAATAGACTACGTTTTAATATAGAATTGTAGGCTGCGCTAAGCTAGGTTGTACTCTTCAAGGCAAGCTAGGTTAAATTATACTAAGCCTAGCTAGGCTATACTTTGAAAGACTAGGCAAGGATATTCAGTGATAGACTCAAGTATACTATACTAAGCTAGGCTGAGTTATACTACATTAGACATAGTTAAGCTAGGTTAGGCTATAGATAGTATGCTAGGCTATATATGCAAGTATATACTAGGCTACTCTAGGGTATACTAGGCTATTCTAGGCCATTCTATGCTATGATATACAAGGCTGGGCTATACAAGGGTGTGCTATGCTGTGCAAGGCTATGCTGGACTATACTACGCTAGGCTAGGCTAGATTATAGTGTACCATGCTAAGCTAGCATAAGCTAGTGTAGGCTAGACTAAACTATGGTTGGGTGTGCTATGCCAAGATATACCATGCTAGAATAGGATAGGATATACTATGCTAGACCTAGTTTATACTATGCTATTCTAAGCTACATTAGTGTAAGGGAGTCTATGGTAGATAGGCTATACTATGTTAGTCTTAGCAAGGCTAGGTTAGGCCATGTTATTTTAAACTATTCTAAACTATACTAGGTTAGGGTCTGCCATACTATACTATTCTAGGCTAGGCTATACTATGATAAGCTATGCAATGCTATACTATGTTCAGCTTTACTATCCTATATATGCTAGGCTTTACTAGGCTATAGTAGCTAGTTTTTGTTAGGCTAGGCTATGTTAAGCAAGGCCTTACTATTGTTTCTAGGCTAGGTTAGGCCATACTATACATTCTCTGCTAGGCTAGTCTAGATTATTCTAGGTTAAGTCATACTACGCGAAGCTAAGCTCTACTATGTAAGGCTAGGCTAGATACGCGAGAGTATGGTATGGTAATTTCTACAATTATAGGGAATCCTATGATAGGCTAGGCTACGCTAGACAGGATTTACTATGTTAGGCAATCTAAACTAGTCTATAGTATTCTATATTTTATTATAGTAGATAACGTAATACTAGGGTAGGCTATCCTACGGTTTTTAATACCATTGTATTAGATTGAGGAATAAGTTCTTGCGTTTTTTTATGTTGTGTTGATTTAAGTTTTGTTGACGTGATTTGAGCACATATTAAGAAACAATAATAAATAATGAGAGCAAAATTTGCAAAGGTTAGGCTACGTCTCTTAACAGCGTAGACTATTAGGCTTTTGCTTAGGCTACGTCTTGAAGTTGAGTAATAAGTCATTGCGGTTTATTTAAAAGTTGTGATAATTTAATTTTTTTTCTGTTTCCTCAAAATGGAATGTCAAGTTGAAAGAAAGGCGCATTTTCGACACTCGTTGTTATTCATTTTCAATCGAGACGGGAACAATGCAAACGCAGCCAAAGCTCGTCTCGATATTTGTGTTGTGTACGGAGAAAATGCTTTATCATAAAAGACAGCTTAATGGTGCTTTTCACATTTCAATCTTAATGACGAAGAACGTTCTGGTCGCCCCATTAATTTGGATGAAGATCGATTGAACGACGTTCTTCATGAAAATCCTCGTCAATCAACTAGAGAATTGACTGTACAATTGGCGTGTGATCAAAAAACTCTAGTGAATCACCTTCATTCGAAGGGGAAAGTTAAAACACTCGGTGCATGGTTTCCGCACGCTTTGAGCGAAAGCAACAAACTTCAACGCTTCATGATTGCTGCAGGTTTTCTTGCTCTTCACAAGGCTATTCACGGATATAAGGACAAATTTCTTCACCGCATCATCACTGCGAACGAAAAGTGGTGTGTTTATGTCAATATGAACCATCGAAAACAATGGTTAGCCCTAATAAAAAAGCACTTCCGCGATTAAAGCAAGGACTTCATCCTCGAAAGACGATGCTGCGTGTGTGGTGGGATTGTGAAGGCATCATTCTTAATGAGCTCCTTGCGAACAACGAGATTGTAAATGCAGAACTCTACGTTCAACAAACGTATCGACTCGCCGAAGCTATTCGTTAAAAGCGACATCATCAACGTTATGGAGTCCTTCTGCAACATGACAATGCTCGTCCTCACATTGCCAATATTACAAAAGACGCCATCCAAACGCTTAATTGGGAAATCATGCCGGATCCTCCATATTTGCCAGACTTGGTTCCATCGGATTTCCATCTATTCCGATCGCTATCCAACAATTTGCGCGGCGTTTCGCTCAATACTGATGTGGAATTAAGAACCTGGTTAGACGAATTCTTCGAGTCAAAATCCAGAGATTTTTATTGCAGAGGCATCGAAAAACTAGTTGAACGTTGGAAAGAAGTCGTAAATAACAACGGAGGATACATTATTGATTAAATTGAATATTGTGATTTTCTTTTCAAATATCTAGATTTGTCCTATATTAGCCTTTACGGCAGGATTCAACTTGTTGATGACTTCTCCGAAAGAGGCCTTTAGCAAAACACTTTATTTAACTGACGAGTTTCGATATAGTTGTATCATGTTAAGAGACAAAGTAACGAGAAAATAGAACATTGGTTTACATATAGCAATCAATTGACACACGTACATACAAACAAACAAAACACTCAGCAAGGGCGAACGTACTATCAAATCTGTTCGAAAGGTAAGGCAGATTGAAAGAGGTAACCTTCGGGGCGAAGATTAAATGTACGGTCACGTCATGAGAGGGAAAGAGCAACCTTGATAGGAAGAGATTAAATATCCCTCGTAGGTCAACCCCTCATTCTACTGTTCGCCAGTATTCTGAGCAAAGTGAATTGGATGTTCAGGTTTTTTTTTCTTGTATATGGATGACTTCTAGGAAATGATTTCGTCGCTGATCTGATGCGAAATCTATTACTTTGGTGTTGTCTTCCATCATCGTTCTGCTGATAACGGTTCTATGTTTTTGACTTTTGTTAGTTTTGGGGGCTCGAAGGCGCTTTGTTTGTAAATATTTCTGAAAAAATATTTGGAAAAATGAGCAAGTTCTGATAGGTTTGTGTGCTGTTTTTCCCGCTGGAAAGAAACCGGACAGGCAGCCTATTCGAATGACATTTGCTTAACTATAGCCTTTATTTTAAATTGTCAGATCTTGCTGGCTGTTGTGAAACAACAGTTCTTACGTTCTCACATGAATACTATGGACGCTTTGAGCCTCTAAATGTCTCTCTCAAATGCCGTCCTAATACTGAAAGAACAGGTTTGTCAACACAGCTGGATTAGATTTAACATAATATCAAAAGTTTTCGTCGAGAATTTCCCTTAAATAAGGAAAATATATTTCTCTTTTTTTGTCATTTTGAAGATTAAAAGACTATTTCTAGAACGTAGTTAAATTAGCCTCAGCGTGGTAAACTTGTAATTCTTGGATGCATAGGCGCAATGAATCTCTCTTCTTATATCATCAGAGCCCACGCTACTAGTTCTGCTCACTTGCTCTTCCTCTCGCCTCCGACTAAGGAGGCAAACGAATACGAAAGCTACACAGAGAACGCCAATTCGCCAACGCGACCCATACAAAGAGGGACGACCCCAAGGATTACTTGACCATGCCACGGCTGCCAGTCGCCCCCAGCCTCACTACCATCACCCCTTTCCCTCCAAGAGAGAGATAATACTGTATTTGGACTGTTAGACAACATGATGGCCTAGACTTTCTCGCCTCGCCAGTTTTTTGCACCGTAAATGAAACCCTGCACAGAACCTCGTTGCATTTATGCCATTTATTTAGAAAGACATAATTGTAGGCTTCGGTGGAATGAGGTTTGCAGTCTAGGCCACTGGGGAACCCGAAATCAAGAGGCAACCTGGAATCTTCAGGACCTACAACCTCCGGGGGCGTACTCACGTTACCCACGTTTCTGTGTGCCACACGCAAACAAACATATCATGGGCGGCGAGACCACTCTCCGCCTCACAAACACCGATAAAAAATTATGCAGGATACCACAACCCGAAAGAGACAGACTCTCAAACACACTAGACACCCTGATCACAAAAATCATAAACACCTCCACAGCATAAATAGTTGTAATCAGGTAATCTAACGACGCCATGAAATTTCACACAAACCTCACTGGCATAAAAGCAATTTCATACGCTAATGCCAGACACACAACACCCCCTTCCCCACCGATACGCCGCACCAATCCACTGTTGCCGGAATTTTCGACAGAGGACATCCTTGCCGAACTCAGACGTGAGTACGGCACCGTGGCTATTAAAGACTTACACTACAAAAGCACCAAGCACTGAGCGGTCGTAACACTATCAGAAAAAAACTCACGCAGACACACTGCTCAACCAGGGCACTATAATCCTTTTCACACTTACTACGAGGCAAGGAATACAACAATTACATGCCAAGCGGACCAGGACTGCTCGAGATGCAGCGTAAAACCACTTTTAGACTCCCTGCACAAGCACACCTCTTCTGTGGACTAAATGCTGAGGAATCCCCCGCGTCCCCCAGCCCTCACGAGATCCTTCATTGTTCATTGCGGCGTCCCGGAGAACACACATAAATACTCTGCTCCCCCGTACATACACACACGCATACACTACCCGAACACACACGCAGCCCGGACACAGACACACTGCCCGAATACATACTAACATGACCAGCAAACACATGCACACCCAAACACACACGTACACACACGTAATACACACACACACACCTGACGTAAACCTACTCATCTTCCCATTGCCATCACACACACAACCCAGGCCAACTCTAAGGTACAACTGGCCACCGTGGAAAGACATGTCTGCAGGCGAACCAAGCCTCTCCGCCACAATCCTGAACCAGTTTCACGATGCAAATGGACTCGTGCATATCATCTTCCTGGAGAACGCCTTTGCCCTTATATACGACCCTAAAACTGCAAATTGGCCCTCCTGCCTACACCAACAAACATAAACACGGCCCAATACACACACCACCCCGCACCTGCTCGTTCCCTGGCCGCCTACCCTTCCTCTCCCCTCCAGATCCTCGGCAGCTCCTTCAACCATCCGCACCTGTTATCCACCCTCAAACCTACTGTCCCCACTCTTACCCCTGCCCCCACTCCTACTCCAACCTCACTCCTAATCCTACCCTCACTCCTACTTCACTCCCACTCCCACCCCACCCTCACCTCCACCCCTACTCTTACAGCCAGTCCTAATCCATTGCTTACTCCCTTTCTTACTCCTAACACCTCTAGTCCATCATCCCCGCCCCCACCAAAAAAACACCTCCCACCTGTCCAGATCACGAAGGCAGTACCACCATCCACCCTCACCACACTCGTGAAATATACATCATCGTTCTCACACACAAGCCCCCCACTCCACACACATGGTGTGAAGGCCATTGCGGTGCCCTCCACTCTCCTGCCCGAGTGCCAGGAGATGGGGGACCGTAAGGCAGCTACACGTGCACTGCGTTCTCGCCCGTGATAGATCGCTTGAATTTAGTGCAACTAAACGTACGTAGTTGGCACGGTGTTCTCCACACCGTCTCCAACTGGGTACTAAACACGCAACACTCATACAAAATACTCATGAACTCTACTAGTCTACCCTTCCCAAATACTAGGATTCGCATTGCAGGCTACCTCACGCATATAATTCCTCAGGCGCCTCATCTAGGCCCAGTGATCCCAGTAAAACGCCGTATACACCATACCCTCAAATACACTAGAGGCGACTCTTTCTTATCTTGCAAAATAGACACTGACACTGGCTCACTCCTAGTTACCACACACTATACAACTATACAAAGATGTCCCACTCCGGTTGCTACTAAACTTCCACTCTTCTTCATGAGGGACCTAATTGCACACCATCCTACATTTTCCCCAATGCAAAAAAAGGATGTGGGCAGATACCTGGTCGGTGCTTTGTGACGGTTCCGTTGCGAGCACTTCGGTCCGGCCTCCCCTACGTTCTCCAACACGCACGGCGGGACCTCTTTCCCCAACGTGGTTCTCCTTAACCACAACGCATCAAAATTACACATATTCACAGCCCTGGGCCACCACGTACAATCCGACCACATTCCCATCTGTTTCTTACCCTCCCCCTCCCCACTCCGAATTTCTACATCGCCCCTATATGATTGCAGGAATACGAACAGGATAGATTTCGGGAACCACATAGCCAAACACACACCACGCAACTCTCAACCTCTAGGGAACCATATTCTCACAACTAGACAACCACTGGAAGGCACTCTTAGACAGCAGGGAAACAGCCCGTAACACGGCCAAGCCACGGAAAACATACACACTTATAAAACACTTCACCTTCTCAATACACACATGCAAAGACTCATTGCGATATACGAATATCACTACGGAAAAGGCCCTCGACAATCAAACATTACATTCCTCCGAGCTTACATCCTACAATCTGTGCTGCTAGACCGGAATCGTTAGTGGGGCGAGATGATCCCCATTACAAAAAATGCTCGTTGCGCTGACCCCTCCTTTTTCTGCGTGTGTGTCAAAAGAATGATGGACATATACCCCCCAATCCCATAAAACTAAAGTAAACAATCGCACGCTCACGAACACGGATGAGATCTTCGAGGCATTCAAGTCGCACTGGGATCTGGTACACACACATAGTCGACCCATGCCAAACACACATGAACGTTTCTAGGAAATCCTGGAATAGTTTCAGGTCCATGCCAACGAGCTGGAACCAGCCCTCCTGGTTGAAATGGAGGTGCTTGATAACTGAAATACATTAACCACTCCAATCACCAGCGCGGAGACAAAACGCTATATAAATACCAAACAAAAGGACACCCCGCCCCTTCCGTTCTCTCAAACACAATCATACATCCCCTGACAGAAGTCATCTATCCAATATTAACAGATCACGATAACGCCTTCCTAGCTTCACACAAAATTATATTGCAAAAATAACACAAATACCACAAACAACCAAACAATTACTGGCATATTGCTCTCTTAGAGCACAAGGCAAAATATTAGAACGAATGGTGAACACTCGCCTCCAGAATTTCCTGGAACAGGAAGATTGGTTTTCCCTCCTGACAATAGGGCTTCCGGAGGGGCCGCTCCACCGGCGTGGTGCTCGCCATAGTTTCCGACATGATACATAAAGCACAACAAACAGGACAAAAAACACTCTCTATGAATAAGGAATTCGAGAAGGCCTTTAATAAAGTGTGGCTCTAGTGGCACCGTTGGAAACTCGCCAACAACACGGGGCTGCCTCTCTGCACCAGAAGGCTTCTTTCGCACTACCTCATAGATAAGGAGTGCTACATATAATACAACACAACATCACGACCATTCACGTTACGCGCTGGTGTACCCAAGTGCAGCGTGCTGGCACCTACACTTTTCATCATTCACACAAATAACATCCCACGCCCACGACAAACTGCACAGACACACACACTAGCGTATGCGGACGACAAGACTATCCTCGTCTCCGGCTAGCGTCCTGGAAGTTTCGCTCACCGGGCACAATACATACTCGACAGAACGACAGAATACGAGGATATGTGGCTCATAACCACTAATCCCCATTAGAAAGAGGTGACACTATACGGTTCGCAACACAACTACATTCACAACATACTTATATACGAACTCCCCCAACCCACAAAACCCCACCCCCGTAAGACACAAATACAAACCAGTAAAAAAATAGTGGGGTAACATTCGATAAATGCTTACATGTTCACGCACACCAAAACAACTTACACTTCAAAGCCAAAAACAGAAACAACATACTGAAGTGATTCTATCCCAGCAGTAAAGAAAAAACAGTTACACCCATACAAAACAATCGTCAAACAACTAATCACATACGTACCAATCACACTAACGGCTTCAAGTACCACATGACAGAGCTGGAGCACATAACGTATTCAGAACTCTGCTCTGAAACTGGCCTGTTGCTCTCCCCTGTACAAGAGAATGTCTACACTACACGACTCAAACAAACTCAAGCCACTAAACAAATATAACTTTACACGCTTAACACTTCAACTAAGGAAACCCAAGGGAGACCCCATATGCAACCGCATATACAATATTCAATACGCTGTTTGGGCACACAAATACCCAGCAGCTCTTAACTACCCCCTCCTTACACATATCTACACATAAGTAGTAGCATTACTTGACGATTCCTTAATCCATGCCCACACGCTGCCCGCGCCTTAGCGTACCAGCAGCCTCGCCAATCTGGCAGATCGCTCCTTGCCTTACCGACCCACCAGCCTCGTCAATCAAACCTCCCGATAACATACCAACATACACGTCGCGTCGCACCGATGTATAGCCATCAGCCTATCTCCCTCCTCTTATCCCCTCTCAATTTATTTCTGAAACTTTCCTACCCGACTGTAGTTTACTGTATCTTGACTAGTTTTCTTTCTATTCTAATCTTGTCTTGTCAACCTAAGCCATTCCGAGGTTGGACCCCGATACTGCTAATTCTCTGAGGAAGGTCATTCTCTAAATTTTTGATTCCATCGATTTTGCAGAAACTTTACTTTCATTGTATCTTATAGTCCTATTTAAATTCTGTTGCTCTTTATTCGGCCCAGAAAGCACTATTTTCCGACCCATCGAGATATTATTTTCAACTACCAGCCCTCTCTGTATGCCTCATAAGGAACGGAAGAAAAGAGAGATTCATTGCACCTATGTATTCAAGAAATATGTTTCCCGCGATGAGGCTACTTTAACTGCGTTGTAATATGATAGTGGTAGTAAGTTATTTAAGGACTTTTTGTCTTAATCTGAAAAATGATCAGAACCAAGAAATATTATATTTTACTTACTCCAGGGAAATTTTCGACGAAAACTTTTGACATTACATTAAATCTAATCCAGCCTTACAACAGCGTTCACAAACCTGTTCTTTTCAGATTAGATTTGGAAAAACAAAACAATTAGAGGTTCCAAACGGCGATAATATTCAAGTGAGAACGTAAGTAATGTTGTATCACAACAGTCAGAAAGATCAGCCATTTTGAATTAAAGACTATGCCAATGCAAATATCGCTCGAATAGGCTGCCTGTTTGGTTTCATTCGGGCGGAAAAAACAGCACACAAACCTATGAGAACTTGCGTATTTTAAGCCGTGTGGGAGTCTAGTCGCGAGTGACTCTACATCTCACGTCACGGTCGGTCGATCTCCGTTTGGCCTTTTTTTTTTGTTTTTGTAATAACATCATAACTATTCGGCCGATACTCTGCTAACTAGACTAGGCTATAATATGCTATACTCTACTAGGCAAGCCTAGAATAGGCTATACTATGTTAGGCTATTATAGGCTAGGCTATACTATGCTAAGCTATGCTAAGAAATAATATATAAGGGTAAGATATACTATGCTAATTTAGGCTATATAATGCTATGCTAGGATAACATATAATATGTTAGGCTAGACAATACTAAGCTATGCTCTACTATCCTGGGATATGTTAGGCTATGCTATGTAATAATATGTTAGGCTACTCTAGGCGACGCTAGGCTAAAGTATAATAGGCTAGGGAGGGGAGCTATGCTCTACTATGCTGGGATATGTTAGGCTATGCTATGTAATAATATGTTAGGCTACTCTAGGCGACGCTAGGCTAGGCTCTGGCATGCAATGATAAACCATACCTGGTTAGGTTAGGCTAGGCTCTAGGCTACACTAGGAAATGCTATGGTAGGCAAGGCTATACTAGGCTAGGCTAAGCTAGGCTATACTATAATCTGCTAGGTTAGAATAAGGTCTACTAAGCTAGTCTAGGCTATATATACTAGGATGCGATAGGTTAGGCTATGCTAAGCTAAGGTAGGATAAAGGAGGCTATAATATGCTAGGTTATACTAGGATAGCTATATTATACTAAGCTAGGCTAGGTTAGGCCCAGCACAGCTAGGCTATTCTATTTTAGGCTAAGCTATCCTATTTTTGGCTAGGCTTGGCTATACTAGGCTAAAACAGGGTAGGTTATACTATGCTATGCTTGGCCATGATATGCTATGCTATACTAGGCAAGTTTAGGCTAGCTATTCTAGGCTATAATAGGCTATACTATGCTAGACAATACTACGCTATGCTAAGCTAGGCTATTCTAAGTAGGCTATGCTAAAGTATGTGGCTATACTATGCTATTTTACGCTAGGCTAGGCTAGACTATGCTATGCTATACTAATCTGTGCTATGGTATGCCATACTATGCTATAATATACTATGATATGTTATAATACTATGTTATACGTTATACTATCTTTCATCTTTTTCTCATCTTTCATCTCTCTCACTCTCTCTTTCATTCAATCATCCCCTTCACACACTCCTCCCTTCATTAACCATTTATGATCATATCCATAAATTCATCTCCATTTTCATCGAGTGAAGCTTGAGTCGTCTTAGTATCTGAAGGACAGCTATAACAACAATCCTCCATAATCCTATATTTTAAGAATGAGATTTTTAGAAGGTTTGAATAAGATTTTTTCTTTTAGTTCGGTTGTCACCTAAGTATATTTATATTTTTTATCAAAGTTATTTCTAATAATTCCATTTTAATATCAAAAAAATAATATGGTGAAGTTGAGAAATAAATATAGGTATCGAATTTTTGTGAATTTTTTAAAACTAAAAGAATTACAAATAGTGAATGAAGTTCAGAAAATATATTAAAATTTTGGCATGGAAATTATTTGAGCAAATTTAGATGGAGAAAAAAAGAATCATGATAGGCTGTAGGACACGACGGAAGTCTGCCAGTGAAGCGCAAGCTCCTTCTACAAGGAGGAAGGGCGAAGCTGCTCCTCTTATATTAGTAATTATAACTATTATACTTTTTTTTCTTATTTCACCGTTTGAAACATATACATCAGTGTGCTGAAGATTACATGGCCTTCAGTACTACCATCCTACCAGTAGGATTTGAGCTAGAATTGCTTTTAAAATGAGGACAAGACTGGCGACATTCACACTATGAACAATTTAATTGAAAATAGCAGAGTTGTTGTCATCTCAATTCCAAACTCTAGTTGACGTTCTGAAATGTGAATATGAGAAACTACCCAGTAGCCAATCTTGCAAAGAATATTAAACCTAAAGTGCTTGACAAATGGGAACGAGGGAACAGTTCTTTCCTAGACCCCGTTGTAAATTCAAGAGTCACAATCTTGAACAGATCCTAAAGAACTGTAAGCAGGCCAAAAACATATCCCTTAGGAGAGGAGAGCTACAGGCCTAAGACACTTTCATTACAAAACTAGACAACCTGTTGATACTCTCAGGCGCAAGTGAAAAAAAAGTTTTTTTGCTGTGAATTTGTCTGCACTGGTTGCAAAAACGAAACTCAAATTAATTTAAATCCCTATGGAGATGAAGATCTCTGTGAAGAAACTTGCTTTCATTAAAGATTCAGAGAGAAATTATTACTTATTTTGGACTACATCAGGTTTGCTTTCGAGATTAACTTGAGTAAAATAGACAAGTCAATAAATAAAAGCGACAAGAACGTGAATGAAGAAGAGTTGTTTACCATAAGTAGGCCAATGTTTCAATGCCATCAAGTGAAATTATTTTCTCTCCTGAAGAAAATAAGGAACAAATAGCTGATGCTCAAGATGGAAAGGATTGAATTTATGAAGTAACATTAAAAATACCAACCACATCTTCAAATTCCAATATAAATGCAACTCGGGAATTTTTCTTGGGGAGTGAGGGGGGGGGGGGGCAATAACATCATAACTATTCGGATGATTCCAACGAACTTTGAAAATCTTATATTGTTTTACATTCTCCTTCAAATAATAAAATGACCAAATTCCTCTCAAGTTTAGCCCGGGAGTTATTTTGTTTTTGCACTAACATAACTATGCTGCCGATTCCATCGAAATTTGAAACCCTTAAGGTGTTTATATTCTCTTTCAAATTATAGAATTGCCAAGGTCCTCTCATCGTTACTCTACGAATTATTGAAAGTTTTGAAGGTCGTAAGTTCATAAATCAGTATAACTGAGGGCACGCGACTTTTTGGTCAGCAGATCTTGTTTCAAAATAAAAAGATTTACAACGAAACGCCTTCGAGCCGAAGAAAGTCACATAAGTCATAAACATAGGACCGTTATTAGCAAAACAATAATTGAAGACAAAATAAAAGACTTAGCATCAGATCACCGACAAAATCATTTCCTAGAACTACAGAAAAAGGACCAGCAAAGACCCTATGGTCCGCTCAAGGGCAGTCCGCTAACAGAAGATGTTAATTACCACTTTCTAACGTTAGTGTACCATGCTTTTTTGTTTTGTTTTTGACTATTTTAACTCTACGATACGCACTTATCTACATGTATACCCTTTATATATATTTTCTTACAAGATTTTTTTTATAAATACTTCTATTATACTGTAGACACTTATCTACATGTGTACCACTTGGCCTTTTTTACATGCCTTTTCTAACTACTTCACTTCTATGTTACCCACTTATCTGCATGTGTACCCTTGACATGCAGGTTCAGCTATCTCTCAAATACACTAACACGCTTCTTCGAATCAGGGGGGAGGGGGGATAGGAGAGTACTCTCTTCTCCCGCAAGCTTCGCCTGCTAGTGATGAAAATAATATACTTATCAGACAGACAGAAAAAGAAAAAGGGAATTCACATTCACTCCATGCAGGGGGGCGTTGCTGGCATCTTTTTATTGCTCATTTCATTTTATTCCCAACTCCTTATTTCATATTGCGTTTTCTTTTATACTCCTACTACCTTACATATACAATATTGAAGTACTCATCAAGTCGGTTTTTAAACATATTAACTGACGTGCTCTCGACTACACGGTGGGACAGGCTATTCCACGTTTGCGTGATTTTAAACGTGAAATAATTTTGAGCTATAGTAGAGCTAAATCGCTTGTTCACTAATTTTAAACCGTTTTGGCGTATGTTGGCTCTTTCCTCCATCTCGAACAATAGTCTGTAATCAATATTAGTTAATTCTTTTAAGATTTTGAATACCTCGATCAAGTGTCCACGTAATCCTCTACTTTCAATTGATAGTAGGTTTAATGAGTGGAGTCTATCTTCGTTCGGTTTGTTTCGGATTCCAGAAACTAGTTTAGTAGCCCGACATTGCACTCTTTCTTACTGCGCTATATCCTTGTTTAGGGAGGGAGCCCAAAATTGAACCTCGTATTCGAGGTATGGACACACGAGCGAATTCCGAGCAATATATCCTAGCATTCAGTTTGCTTTTTACAAGCTTCTGTGCATTATTTCGATAATTTAAGGTCCTCTGAGATTAAAATTCCCAGGTCTTTTTCTAAGTTATCAGGTTCGAGGATTTGGCCTTTCATATAGTATTCTACTTTTAAGTTATGACATCCTAAATGCATGATCTTGCATTTACCTATGTTTAAGCCCATTGCCATTTTTCCGCCCATTCGACAATGTGATAGAATGGGTTGAGCAGCGTTAGTTTCGACTCCTATCACATATTATTTAAAACCACGATGCTCCCACGTGCATCTTCGCTTCGAAGCTTGGCGCCTTATCGCAGCCACTGGATGTCAATGTTTAAACAAGGAGGTTATCGTCCCCCCGTTCGCTCCCATACGCCAACCTCGCCAGATTGAGTTAGGCTTATTGGCAGATAAGGCATTGTTCCAAGCCTCGGCTGTGCATTCCCTCAAAGTTCCCACTCCATTTTCCCCCACGCCAAGGGAGTGTCTCGACTATTTAGATGGAAACTTTACCACTAAAATCAGATTGAAGATCCAGATTTTTGTCGCGAAACATCACCACGACCCTCTCTCCCTTTGTGCGCCAAGGGACCTCGACCTCGAGATTCACGATTACTTGTCCAGAAGGAGGGCAATATCCCTTGAGTGCCAAAGGTTCGAGCCTTTCGTGACGCCAAGTCCTCAAGGCTTCCCCCTCGTTGTTCAGGAAGAGAACAACGTACAACAGCCATTGTTCTTTTGAGCCCTTCGCCAAGAAACGGTTCTCACCCTTCCCCCTTGTTGTTCAGAGGAGAAAAACATTAGAACAGCCATCGTTCTTGAGCCCGTAGACAAGAGACGGCTCTCACCCCCCCCCCTGTTGTTTAGAGGAGAACAACGTAGAACAGCCATTGTTCTTTTGAATCCATTCGCCAAAAAACGGTTTTCACCCTTCCCCCTTGTTGTTCAAAAAGAGAACAACATTAGAACAGCCATTGTTCTTGAGCCCGTAGACAAGAGACGGTTCTCACCCCCCTCCCTGTTGTTCTGAAGAGAAAAACGTAGAACAGCCATTGTTCTTCAAGCCGTTCGTCGAAAAACGGTTCTCATTCTTAAGACGCCACGTCAGGATCCTTTTATTCGCCCCCCTTCGGCTGGAACTCGCCAGCGGACCGAAAATTCCTTCACGTCGCCTTCCACTGCACCACTCGTATAAAGTTACGTAAGCCAAACGTCACCTTTGAGTACTTAACCCTTTTGTCAATTCTATCCTGTTCTTTAAATGGTTTAGCGAACCATCCCATCTCTTTAACTCTATATTTGTTTTACCTTTTTAAATCCTTTAATCCTCGGATTAGCCCGATCCCCATACGACCCTTTCCATTCTCTGTTTATGTCAATATTTTCCGTCTTGTGTTTGTTGATAGTTATTATTAATAAAACTCTATTTTATTAATGATAGCAATATTTTATCCTTGAGCTCAGTTCCACTTCTTAAGCATATCGAAGATACATAATATCGGCCCGCCAGACATTAACGCACTCTTAAGATAATTAAACAAGTTCCCTCAACGAATAGTTATATATGGTATATCGTCGAGAGTACATTCTACGACAGACAATTTTATTCAATTTTCTTTGCATTTGCTTTACATCGGGTCTCGAAAGGGCTCGGCTTCCCAGCTTTGTGTCTTTCGAAAATTTAGAGATCCTACTAAACACTCAATTATCCAAGTCATTAATGTAAACAATAAATAATAATGGGCCCAGGACTGACCACCGTGGTATCCCGTTGGTGACTGGGGCCCACTCTGAACACGCCCCATTTACAACAACCGGTTGTACTAAATAATTATATCCACCCCTTTAGTTTCATCGTAGATGCAAATCATGTTATGAAAAAATTCGAGTAAATTGGTTAAGCATGAGCGCCTCCCTCTGAATCCATGCTGGGAGTCTGCAATTAAATTATTAGCCTCACAATGGTTCACCAACCTATCTCTAATTATTGATTTTTAAGAGTTTTCCAATTACAGAAGATAGTCTGATGGGATGGAAATTAGTAGGCTCAGATTTATCCCCTTTTTTGAATATCGGCGTAACATTTGCACGCTTGAACTCTATTGGAACTAGGTGTTCCTCTAGGCCTTCCTCTGCCAATCGAATAAAAATCGTGCAGAGCGATCTAGCTAATTCATTTTTTTAGTGCTTTAAGATGGGTGGGATACACTCCATTGGGCCCGGGTAATTTCGAACTTTTTAATTTTATTAATATATGTGAAAATCTCCCCTTCATTTATACTTATGTTAGGTAGGATATTTTGTCTTTCAAGATTTATGTCTTCGTCTAATGTTGATAGTTGTGTCACGTCCTCAATAGTAAAAACGCTCGAGAAGTGCTCATTTAATATTTTAGTAAGTTGTTCCGGGATTTCTACTGTTAACAGAACTCTAAATCCGTTTCGGTTCGTGCTTCGAATTTATAGCAAGTTCTTTTTCATATTTCAGCTTAGCTTCTCTAACGGCCCACTTTACCAGCCTTCGAGAGTACGTATTTTTCTCGATTTATTATCGTTTCGTTTTTCCTAAAACTTTGATAGTCTTTATTACGCTGCCGAATTAAGTTAATTATTAAAGGGCTAACCCACAGTGCTCTCTTTGACTTCTATTCTTTCGACGTACGTACTTAACTAACTCGGAATCCACCGTGAGGACATTTTGCTGTAGCTCCGAGTACATTCCCTGTACTGTCTTATTATGAAAACATCTTTCCCAGTTTATCCTTTTAATCCGATCACGGAGGGTTTCAAAATTACAAATCCCAAATCGTGGGATTAGTTGTGAACTCTCTTTTACCTCTACGCTTATATTAATTTCAAACCTAATTACATTATGGTCACTCGTCGCTAAATGCTCACCCACGCAAACGTTTTCTACCAAAGTCTTCCTGTTGAGATAACCAAATAAAGTATATTTTGATCACGCGTAGGCTCCTCTACCTTTTGCACAAGAAAATTAATCTGAATGAATTTGACCAATCTCTCCCCAACTTTATCCAAAGTATAGTAACGTTAAGGTAATTGAAATCTCCACAAATTATTGTTTTTCCTTTTCTAACCATAGATGAAAGGCACTTAAAGAGTAGTACGTCCTCTGATTCTATTTGGGATGGGGGCGATAAGTAACGGCTAAGTTAATTTTATTATTTTTAGCACACTCGAGATCAATTTGCAGAACTTTGCTCTTCATATTTACGGTCGTCGCGGTCATCGTTATTGCATTTATTCCCTCCTTTACGTAAGCTAAAACTCCACCGCCTCTCCCAGTAAAGCGGTCCTTGTGATGGATTTTGTACCCTTCTATATTAAATTCCGCAATAAGGTCTCTAGAAGCTGTATCTAACCACGTCTTACGCTTAGCCGGATTACGTGCTTTGAATTCCGAATCCTGGTTCCTTGGTTCTTTATTAAAGAGTCACCTGTTAGAAGGCTCTCTGTTTCCCCCTTGATCGGAATTTTCAAGGCAAATGGATTAGAGCATGGAATTTCAAAACGTTGATCTAGCCCTATTTCCTACCGCCTAAATTGTGATTTCGAGGGTCTATATGAGTTTAGGATATGCGCTTGCTCATTTATATTCACTTGTGGGTCTCTAATCTCTATATGGCTCAATCGGCGGCTTTGAACGCGATTTTCCCTTCCCTGAAGCTCATCAAGGATGCTCGATCACCGTTGGCCAGCTCGTCTATCTTACGGTTCGTTGCCAGTACGTCTCTCCTGACAGAGGTAACTTCTGATTTAATTTCATTAATCGCGTTTGTTAATTTTAGCTAGAACTCCTCGTTTAAAAGACAAAAGCGACATATTCTAACGTTATCAAGGTTTGAGGGAACGTATATTTCCTTATTAAATGAAGCCCGGCAGCGAGCACAATCAAATTTGACGATAGGCATTGTAAAACACAAGATTATTTAAAATGTCACGAATGAAGTTGAAATTTATGAACCTAATGGAACGTATAACCGACGCAGAATGTAATTTCTATTTATTTTACTTTGCAACAAGAAGGTTTGGGCACGACACAAGCGTAAATTTTTGTAGGAGCATAGATATAATGAACATCCAATTAATTTCTCTCAGAATACTGCCGAGCATTAGAATTAGGAGCCGACCAACAAGGGATATTCAATCTCCTCATATCGAGATTTCAGCCACGCCTCTCTTGACCATACTGAGCATCTGATCTTCGTCGCAAAGCTTGCCTCTTTCAACCTGTCTTACCTTGCTTACAGGTAAATAAAGAGGAAGTGTAGTACAAAAGGCCTTTAAATAAAATCCAAAGCGATGGCAAAACTAATAGCAACGGAACAAACTCTCATCTACATTAGAAGTACAAGACAAGTAAGTAACTTTTGATAAGTTAGGAAAATGATAAAAGTTGTATTCGATTCTTTAAAAACCTACATAATGTCAGCGAAAGATAAAATCGGTCCAACACGACAAGTAATAAAGGTTGTCACAAAGGGATATATAAACAACGTGAATCTTCTGCAAGATGTGACCTAGAATTTCTTAATAAAAAAACTCACTTAAATTTTTGAACAAGAAAAATAAGAGACTTTCCGACATCCCAGTGTAAAAGAGTGCCTAAATATACCAAAAAATCTGTCTCAAATCGCGGCTTTTCGTATCAGAAAGACAGAATTCGAGGTAAAGAAAATCGTCCATTTTTAGGTTGAAAAATTCTGCATTTCGATAACGAAACAAAGACCACACATGGAAACAGACCGAATAGCTCCTAATTTCCTAAAGAGACGGGCAAGGAAGATAAACAAAAAAATATGCCAATGGAGAGAGAAAATATGGCCAAATTGTAGAAAGGATAATGAGGACTAGAATTATGAGGATATTAACTTCATTAATAAGAAAATAAGAGCCAAAGAGGCTGATATACGAAATAGAATGTCCGTGATATTCTGGCTTGATGCCAGAACAGAAGCTGGAACTGTGGTTTTAAGATAAATAAGGCGGAGGTGACGGGAAAGAAAGAAAGTGTAGACATTAGCTAAGCAGGTTACTCAATAAAACAAAGGAATTACGGAGTAAAAGGTGGAAATAATTAAAAATATAAAATACGAATTAAAAATGTTAAAAAGAAAGTCAAGCCTGAATTTTAAATCATAAAATCGAATATTATATATATTATGTCGTGGTATGACATTACCATATTATATCTATGGGGGAGGGACAATAAATTAAAGGTGAGCCGACAAGGAACGGAACGCCACGAGTTTCGACGCGCGAAACAACGAAATAAGAGTGCAACGAGCTCAGGTAAAATTTGGGCAATGGCAAAGCTCAGGGTTATTTAAAGAGGCATGTACAAAAATATAATTTTATTTACCTAAAAATAAGAGAATTAAGGGGCAAAATTACATCAGAGAATTAATGGGCAAAATTACATCGGTAAACGAGGGGGGGGGGATTGTAGTTATGCATCAGACTCTAAAGTTAAAATTTAATGTATTACAGAAGGAAACTATTTAAATGGGCAGGATTAACTCAATTGGGTTGCTTGAAGGGAAACAGGGGTTGGCTTACGGAGGATTCCGGTTGAGACGTCAGGGTAAGGCTTCACGGATGTCTTCTGCAGGCAATAAACGTGAGGCGAGGGCGCTCGGAGCTTCTGAGCGGGAAGTTAACGTGATGACGGTTATCCAAAGGGGGAGGGGGTATTTCGGCCACCCGAACACGAGAGGCGAACGAGGAGGGCTTCGACAGGAGTTTATGAGTGGGGTCGGAAAAATCGCTCGGTAGCGATCGTCAAATGGAATTACCACACTGGCTGGGGCTAATTCCAACACACAAAAAGTTCAGCCGTCAATTTGCTTTGTTGTTAGCACCTGACTTGGAACTAGGGGAATATTCTTGGGTCCAGGCGAGACTCCTCAACTCTGTGTCTGCCACATGGAAGAAGAGCCCTATATATATCCGCGGCTTCCTCCCGTGGGGTGGGGGAAACAGCGCTACTCTCGAATGGCCTCGAATCTTCACGCCGAGGCGATTCTAACCCGCGTAAAGGTGGTCCGTGGTGGACGCGGTTCAAGGTTACCGCTTGTGGAAGGAGGGGAAGCTTACAAATTTAAGCCTAACCATCTTCTAGAATCTTCTTCAGCGCAAGGACTTTACTTCCGTGCTGGAAAAGAAATTTCACGTGGAATTCCACCACATATTAATATGCGTAAATATTGTACCTCTAAGCTTTAAACCTTTAATTAAAACATTTCTCAACATGGCAGTATTGATGCGCATCAACGCGATTAATACTCATCTCAGTTCCTCTCGTTATACATGCTTGTTCTTCTCTAGGCCTCGGAAAGAGGGCACGTTTGTATTTATAAGTACCTGTAACCTTTGACTGAACTCTTTCCTCTAATGTGCCCAATCGGCCTTATTTCATGGGCCTAGTGTTTGATCTTCTAGTCGTATTTCTTAAGCTCTTTTACTTTTCTTTTCTCTTCCTAAACATTTTGCTCTCTCTCTTTCTCTCTGTTTCACTCTATATTCCTCATTCTTTTTCTCTTATAAAGCCTTAAGGATCTTGCTAAAATTTGAGAGGATGAGGTGATTGAAAGAATCGTGGCTTAGGTAAATAACTGATGAACTAAAGATAAATACCCATAGAAGAAATTCCGTAATAAATTTGATAAAATCTTTATAGCAAATATCATCATAAATCTTATTATAATATCAATAGTATAATCTATAATAGATCCTTTAGGGAAGATTATCTGGCAAATTCCACGGTTAATCCTATAATAAATCCTCGATATAAAAAACAACATATAATCAAATATGTAATAAAAATAATATATTAAATCGAGGGGAGGGGGAGGAGGTATATTTCAGGTTATGGCTATTCCACGAAGTTAATGTTGCCTTTTTAAAAGGAAAATAAAATCATTTTTAATATGTGCCCCTCCAATTAATTCAGCAAAGGAGTTTCCATCATTATTGATAATGATTTACTCTCCTTTAATTTATCAGTGGTTACTTTTCTTCAATGATTTATTCTATTTTGAGAAAATATATGATTTGATAGCCTTTTACACCTCGTCCATAACAGAGTAAACCTGGTCATTAGATGGTGCAAACTTTGGCGAAACTGGATGAAGAGAAAGAACTTCCCCTATTTATAAAAACAGTCCCCCATAATATAGAGATGCCAATCCCAGTTTCTCCATCAGTTAAAGCAGTTAAAGAAGATAATTCATCGCCTGAAGAGGAGGATAACAATGACGATGAAATATATGAGGAGGATTCTAAGGAAAAGAAGATCCAGTTGATAAATCAAGAAAGATTGAATGATTTGTTGAGGGATTTATACTAAATCGAGTATGCTGATTCCAAATCTGTTTTCAGAATTGTTCTAGCACGTGAGGTTCCTGAGTTACACACATACTATTTATTTACACATATGGGCAGTGTTGCTTCGGCTACCGTAGTGAGAGGATGTGTTGTGTGTGTGTTTGGTTCCGGCGTTACACTTTTGCTTTATCACGTTGTCAAATTTAGTCATTATAGTAGTGGTGTTGAAACGGTATTTACATGCAGTGATTAATTGTATTTTTCTTTCAGATTTATCTCTCAATTAATTTGTCAATGAAATAAGATTATACAAAAGTATATAACAGGATATATACAAACTAAGTTGAAAACAGGAATCGGCGAAGATGTATAAATATCCCAGACGTCTTTTGTTATATCTGTGAAAGATATACTCCAAGCAAACAGCGGAAAAATTTAGCTAAAAGAGTGAAAACTGCATACAATTATTATTTTGGTTGCAAAATTGGTGACCAAGCCAAGCCCTGGGCACCTCACAAATCTTGTACTGCGTGTTATGTGGGGCTCACACTGTAGTTAAATGGTGAACGGAAGGGTATGCCTTTTGCTGTACCAATAGTGTGGCGTGAGACAACAAATCATGTTGTTGATTGCTACTTTTCTATGACAAATATTGAGGGATTCTCAAATTCAGAACAAGTAAAAAATTGTATATCCAGATTTTAAGTCAGCTATAAAACCAGTCCCCCATAATATAGAGATGCCAATCCCAGTTCCTCCATCAGTTAGAGCAGTTACAGAAGATAATTCATCGCCTGAAGAGGAGGATAACAATGACGATGAAATATATGAGGATGATTCTAAGGAAAAGAAGATCCAGTTTATAAATCAAGAAGGATTGAATGATTTAGGGAGGGATTTGCCATTGTCAAAGGAGAACGCAAAACTGTTGGGTCTCAGACTACAGCAATGGAATCTTCTAGAGGACGGTGCCAAAATATCTACTTTCCGTAAAAGCCATGAGGCCTTAGCTGCCTTCTATAAAATAGAAGATGGTGCTTGTTTCTTTCCTGATGTTAATGGCCTCATGAATCAGCTAGGAAACGAGCATTTACCTGATAAATGGAGACTATTCATCGATGCAAGCACTGCTAGCCTCACAGCTGTGTTGCTACACAATGGTAATAAATAACCTTCAATTCCTCTCGCACTTATTGTTGGATTGATAGAGACATATGACTCAATGAAATTTATTTTGGAAGGTGTTCATTACTTGCATCATAAGTGAAATATCTGTGGTGATATAAAGGTAATTTATTTACTTCTTGGAGTGCAGCTAGGATATACAAAGCATATGTGCTTCTTATGCCTATGGAACAGCTGTGACGACATGAATAATTATATTGTCAAAAAGTGGCCCGAAACTTTGCGTTATCACATTTTAAATTTTTTTATTTTTATTTATTTCTCTTTTTTTACAAAAAAGGGTCGAAATTATTGCCTGGCGTTGAATCTTTAATCGGCCTCTTACGAAGGTAAAATACAGAGGGTAATGGAATTAAGGTTAATTCTAGCGCCTCTGCATATTGCTTTTGACATTTAAAGCTGGCATTTTTGTAGGGACGGAGATCAGAGAATTGATACGTGACAGGGAGTTCAGAAATTAACTAACTCCAATTGAGTTGGCAGCATGCGATTCATTTGTCCATGTAGTGAAGAACTTCCTTGGTAATCATAGGGCTGAAAACTATGAAGAACTAGTGGACAACATGCTAAAGGCCTATCAACGAATGGGGTGGCGGATGTCTCTTAAAATGCTTTCTTGCATTCGCATCTAGATTTCCTTCCATCTAATTTGGATGATATTAGTGACAAACATGGAAAAAGGTTCCACCTAGATATCACAATGATGGAAAGCTGATATCAAGGCCGCTTCAACGAAAACATGATGGATGACTAGTGCTGGTTCCTACAACGAGAGGATCCTATATCCACATACAAGCGCAAGAGCAAGAGTTTCGAACATTTTTGAAGAAATTCATAGTTAGATGAGGTCTACATCTTTTATATGTAATACATATCTTGTCTGGGTCTGAAAAAGGACGTACATAATACCAAATAAGGTGCCTCGATTCCAAACCCATTGACAAGAAACGTCTCATTCTTCTCAAACCCGTAATAATTATATAATTAATTTATCCAAGGTGACAAAGTGAGCTATATAGCTAGTTGCATAACTCAGGAACCTTATGTGCTATGACAAATCTGAGCACATATTTGGAATCAGTGCACCAAAACTAGTTAGGTACAACATTTACTCAAGTAGCAGAGACAAAGTTAAAATTTGTTGGCTAGTGTTATGAACCAATAGAAAGGAAGAAATAGTAACCCATTGTAAACGTTCTCCTTCAAACAGTGCATGTGGCAAACACACACTATTTGTTTAGCTTATACATGGTCTTTTGAGTGTATACACAGATCTAAAATGTCTATGCAGCTTGCAGCAAATTTCAAAAAATTTTAAAATATCTAAGAAGTCCTTTTTTAAGTCTTCTAATATGACATTAATTTCCTGACATTTAATAGATATTATGTAATTAAACTTAATTTTAGCTTGAATTTGGCGAGGCTACGATTTTTCCCTCTCTTGCATGAGAAATAAGGAAATCACCACCGAGTCACAATTGACAAGTAGAAATTGCAGCGTGAACGAGCCCAGCTCCAAGGAAAGAAATGCCAAGTCATTAAAATGGACATAGGTCTTTAACACGTTTCCCCGACCACACTTGGATCAGAAGCAACATTTATTCCAAGCAATCTAATCGAATACTAAGATCTTCTTGTGAATATAATAAACCACAATAGCACGCTTCACGAACCATGAAAACCATCAGCCTCCACTGGGATTCAAACTAGTCACCCATCGCATCAGAAAACAAGGGTTGGCGCAGAGCTTCGAAGGCGTAAATTGACACACAATCAGCATGTATAATTCAGACGGTCGAAATACAAGAAAATCTTATTAATTTACTTGTCCGCATCCAGTTAATCGTTAAATGGTTAATTCCTTTATAAATTTAGTGCATCGTGGCTTATTGAAAATACCTACGCCCACGCGAGAGGACTGCATCTCATTGTTTGTGTGGCGAGTTCTTTTCATCCTTCGCGACGCACAGCATTACGACTTAGTGAACGCCCGATTCTGTCAATACTACTTATATAGTTTCCTTCATTAGACCTTAATGTATTCTTCGCCTTAAAGAGTGCTAAGCTTTGTAAGTAAGAGATTTTTAAAGTCTAGATTGTTAAGGTCAAATGCGGTACCCGTCCCTTTTTAATCGTGGACGAGGCACTCTCAACGGACTGGAGTTTCGAAATGCGATTTAGTAGGAAGTAAAAAAACCCGTTTGTTAAAGTAATTATTGTCACGATGATAAATAACTTTTAATTACTATTTTCAGTTTTTTTTTCATTCGTTCAGTTTTAAGGAGGAAAATTTAAGATTTATTAAGTAGTAATTAATGAATTTCGATCTATAATTAAACGGTAATGAGAATAAAAAGTAAATTATCGGTAATTACAATTCATTTAAACCAGGTTTGATCATACACAAAGGGTAGTAATTCACCCAACGCATTCAAATTATTCTTCCCTTAATAGTTGGGGATTCTAATTCGAACCTATGACTGCTTGTGCTCTTTATACGATTTTTTCCAGAAGAGTTTGAATGTCCCTCCTGGCCCGAGCTTTTAGGGGTTTGAACTTTATTGTACTATTTTTTCTTCTTATTGGATTTTTTTATTCGCTCAATTCTTTCCTACGTCTGGATAGAACCAACACAGAGTAGAAAATGGTGTTATGCACGTTCTAAAAATTCCAGCTTCAGCAACTAGGTTAAAAGATACTTGGTTATAGCAGCTTTTTTTTAGCTTCATCACTGACACTAATATTTCCTGTTTATTTTCGTTTAAGTCGCTTTTCCTTTTCTCCCGATTTGCCTGTTCGGCTAATTTGCCTTTGCGGTCGCTTTTCCATGTCTTTTGATTTGTCTGTTCTGCTTTTCTTTCAATCTATCTTTTCTATTGATTTGCTTTTTCTGGATTTACCATTTTTCATGATTTTCCTTTTCGATCGATTTTCATTTTTATTTGATTATTTTCATTTTAGTCGCTTGAGATTCTAGTCACGGGCGACTCTACATCTCACTATGCCGGTCGGTCGGTCCCAATTTTGTTTTGTTTTTGTAATGACATTGTAACTATTCGGACGATTCTAACGAAATTTGAAACCCTTATGTTGTTTTACATTCTCTTTTAAATCATTACCTACACAATCTACCAAACACCAACACCACCTACACTACCACGACCTACACCACCACCACCACCTACACCACCAGCACTAACACCACTAGCACCAACAGCCTCACCACAAACACCACCACCACAACGGCCCCATGCATACCTACACCTACACAACCACCTACACCAACATCACCTACAACAGCACCATCTACACCACCATAACATACACCAGCTAGGGCAACTACACCACCTACACCACCACCACCTACACCAACACCCCTGCACCACTACCTACACCAAAAACAACAAAACCTACACCACTACTACCTAGACGACCATCGCATACACCAGCACTACCTACACCACTTACACCACTACCACTTACACCACCACCACCTACACCACTATGACCTAAACCACCACCACAACCTACATCACTATTATCTAAACCACCACCATCTACACCACCTACACCTACATGCATAGACCAATCACCACCTATATCACTACCTACCCCACCACCACCACCACCACCTACACCAATACCATTTACACCACCACCAACTCCCACTACCTACATCACCACTGATTCCACCATCTACGCTACCACCACCACTACCGCCTGCACCATATACACCACCTACACCACCACCACCTTCACCAACTACCCACACCACAACCTATATTACCACCATCTACACCACCTATACAACCTAAACTAACACCCCTTACATCACCTAAACCACGACCGCCTGCACCACCTACCCACCACCAACACCACTTGCACCACCTTTAACTACACCAGTAGCACTTACAGCAGCACCAAATACACAAGCACCGCCTACACCACCACTACATACACCACTACCACCTACACCATCACCGCCTACACAACTGCCACCACTTACAGCACCTATATCACCACCACCTGCACCACCTCTACCTACACTAGTACCACATACACCACTCCACCTACACCAAGTATACCACTACCACCTACACCACCACATACTACCGACACCTACACCACCAGCACTTACACCACTACTACATACACCACCTACACAACCACCGCCACCTATTCCACCAACTCCTCCACCCGAACAAACTACACCACCACAAACAAAACCTACACCATCATTACCTACACCACAACTGCCTGCACCATCTAGACCACCTATATCGCCTATACTACCTACACCACCACCACTTGCACTAACTCCACCTACATCACTACTACCTACGCCACTATCCCCTAAACCACTACCACCACCCACCTCACCATCACTACTACCACCTACACCACCACCACCACTTAGACCACCTACACCACCAGCACCACCTACACCACTACCGAATACATCACCTACGCCACTACCGAATACATCACCTAAACCACCTCCACAAACGCTGCCCCTCAACCTACAATACCACCACAAACACATACTGCATTAACACCACCACCTAGACCACAACTTACACTACTACCACCTACAACACCACTTCATTCAACACCTTCACCACCAACACTTACACCACTACCACCTAAACCACCATCACTTACACCTCTCCCAACTGCACCACCTACATCACCTACACCACCACCACCACTACCACCACCTACAACACCATCTACACAAACACCACCACTCACAACACCACTACCTACATTACTACCACCTACATCACTACTACCTACGCCATTGCCACCTACATCACAACCACCTACACCACTTACGCCGCCACCCTCCAAGGTTTATCTCGGGAATTATTTTCTTTTGTCCATTAGATCAGATCTATTCTACAGATAATAACGAAATTTAAGACCCTTATTTTGTTTTACATTCTCTTTTGAATGATATTGAATGACCGAAAGTTTTCAAGGTCTTAACTTCATAAATCCAAATAAGTGAGAGCACGCGACTTTTGGTCAGTTCATCTTATTTGACTTCTATTCTTATTTTTCTTTTTAATTCCATAGAGTTAACTGTTTGTTTGTTATATTTGTGGATTTCTCTTTATTGTTGATTTTTCGTTTTCATCGATTTGCCTTTTCAATTCATTGGATCTTCTGATTATTTGCAAATTCATATTCTTTTTTTTTTCTTTTTTCCTTTCATCTTTCTTCCTTCATTCTTCTTGACCTTTGATAAATACAAACCTGGCTGAAGCAAGTGTTATACTGCTTCAAATACCGAAACCTTTTCTAATCAATTTAATCGTCAACATTTTTAGAATTTCCTATAATTAAGGGCATTTTCTCGATATTGATTTCCATGATGCGAGTTGGACGAGGTTGATGGGGAATCGAACTCAGTGATTTCATTAATCCTTCACTACAATCTTTTTTGCCGGTCGGTAATTGCTTTAACCCATCCACATCCCTCGCCTTTAAAGCTGTTGTTTTATATGTTTGCTTTTACTGATATAGGCAACATCACACAGTGGAAAATTTCGAAAGGTGGTATCAAAAGCAGTGATGAAATCTCCCAGAAAAAATCGGGGGGGTTTTGGGTAGCACCTGTAGACATTCGGGATGGGAGATCACGCAACTCTCTAGATGAGAGGATGCATTTACATCTTCATAGAACGAATCTCGGAAAGAAAATAAGAGGATTGTCCTTGAATTTGATCCACACAAATAGTAGAGGATATAATGATCTGGTTGAATTTAAGGGACGTTTTGAACTATATGATCATTGGTTAATTTTATGAACTTAGTCTTTACATGTTATTAGAATTTCAAAAGATGAACAACGTTATAATAACTAAAGCCGATATAAAGCTTGACCCTCTGACTGGGAGGACACGCAGTCGTTTAGATCTTACCTGTAGTATATTGCCCCATGCTATAGCTAACATCCCGTTGCCGGGTCAGAGGTGTGCGAATCGGTGTTTAAACAACATACAGGCTCACAAACACATCAATTCACCCCATGCTGTTTGAGGTCTATCAGAAAAATTAGAGAAGTTAATGAGATAAAAAGGAAACTTTTCTCCCGCGTAGCCTTTTAATAAAGATTTGAATATTCGATGCGTATCTAAGTGTAGTAAGGGGGGGAGGTGTTCAAACCCGTGGTCGCTTGAGCATATGATAACTGGCGCAAAGTCTACTAGACTCATCCTTTTTCATCCCTACTTATGAAATTATGATCAAAAGTATGTTGAATCGGAATTGGAAGAGTGATGTGACAGACGTGTGACAGAAATCTTTGGAGGACAAAACAACTGAATTTTTACATACCATGACATTAATTCTTTGTAAGTCGATTGTATTTAATTATCTATAATGGTAATGAACTTTATTAACTTTTATCAATAATTTTATTTTATCTTACAATACGACAGAATATTATTTTACAAAAGTCCAGAATTATATCCCTGGTAATATGATTTATACCTGTATGGATGTTTTGGCGACGATCCATTACCTTATCACATCACAACAAAGAGTTCGTGAAAGAAGAAAAGCAGGAAGTCTAAGAAGATATTGACCTATCCACCGCATCAAGATACTAAATAGAGGTAAAAGAGAGAAAAAAGTAATTGGTTTGACATTATGAAGAACTAATTTCGCGATATAGAACATGAGCTATACTCAGGTATGTAAATGATACACCCAAACTGTAATTGTGGAATTGAAGCGAAGGCAAATATTTTAGGCAAAATCAGTGATGATCATGAAAAACGGCGCTAACCCCGATCAAGAAGATTATGAATGTCTTGGAAAAATCTTTTGACATTTGAGCCAAAGAATTTTCAGAGCGGCATTGGTCGATGGGACAATTCACTCTTCTTGAATAATGTCTAGAACAGTTACCATCTTGTAGATAGTCAAGAATATCGAAGCTGTATTAATATACAATGGTGATGGAAGGACGGGTGAATCTGGATGAAAATTATACAAGAGATAATGAGGATAGTAGTAGCAAGTTTCAACATCCTTCGCGTCGTGAACGAAATCTCCTCAACGGATAATGAAATGCACATTAAAATATGCATGATGATCCTTGGCAAGATCAAAGGCCCAAAGTGCCGGTCCTTGGGGTGGGGGGTGGGGGGTGGGGGGTGGGGGGTGGGGGGGTGGAGGGAGGGGCAGGTGTCAGATATTATTGTGATTTTACACCAAAGAGCGATAGTAGAATCATTCATGGTTCCGCCATAAGGTACATGTGGGTATGAACGTCCCCAGAGGGGACAATAGGACTCCACGTTGGGGTATATGGAGTGCCAGGAGAGGAGATTCCGCTAATCCTCCGGTAGCCTCCCAAAACAGAGGAGATAGTGTGTATGTTGCGTTGTGAATACGGAGATGAAGGTAATTATTTCCTGGATTGGGGGTAAGTTTCAGCGTATCCGCCAATGAGGAGACACTCGAAACGGAGCTGAAAGTGTTGCGTCGCGTTCGCTGGGATTGAATCTGTGTCTAGACGCTGCAACAGCAACGCCGCAACCACGACGCTAGCGAGAGATCGAGGAAAGATCAGAAAAGAAAATATTCCATTATTAAAGATAAAACATTTTTCCTTAAGTAAAAAGTTAAGAGATTTATCATCAAATGTCATCTACTCTATGGAAAATATGAACAGACATATCATGAGAGGCTATCTTACCTAAGGAGAAAATGAACAGACATCATGAGAAGTCAGCTTCCCCAGGAGTAATTGAAAAGACTTATCATTATAATTCACCTTATAAAAGGAGAACATGAACAAAATTATCATCAAAGATCATCGTATCTAACCAGAAAATTAGCAAACTTATCATCAGAGGTGTTCATCCCTAAGGAAACTATAATGAGACTGATTAGTATGATTCATCTTCCCTAAGTAAAAAATTAACAAACTTATCATCAATAGTCATCTTTCCTTACGAGAAAATGAACATACTTAAAAGTAGGGGTCCGCTTGCTTGAGAAGATAAAATGTTAACATCAGATGTCATCTTCACTGAGAAAAAAAGAACAAACTTATTATTACTGGTCATCTTTCCCCAAAAGAAAAAGAACAGACTTATCGTCAGAGGTAATATTTCCTAATGTGGATTGAACAGACTTATCTTCAGAGGCCATTTTCCTACGCAGACATTCAATATACTTCTCATGATTGCTCATCTTCCACGAGGAGAAAATGAATAGACTTATCATCAAAGTTCTTCTTCTACACCAAACAAAGGAACAGACTTATAATGAAGAGTAATCTTCCCCAAGGTGAAAATTAATAGACTTATCTTTAGAGGTCATATCACCATGGAGAAAATGAACAGATTCAACACGAGATATCATTTTCTCCAAAGAAAACAGGAACAGATTTATCATCAAAGGTCATTTTCGCTAAAGAAAGAAATGAATACACTTATTATTAAAGGTCACTTTCCAGAGGAGAAAATTAATAGACTTATCACCGAAGTCATCTACACTAAAGAGAAAATGATCAGACTTATCATCGTAGGTCATCTTTTATAAGGTGAAAATGAACACGCTTCTCATGAGAGCCCATTTTACCTCAGTAGAAAATGAACAAAGTTATCATGAGAGGTCATTTTCCCCAGGAAAAATTGAATACACTTATCATGAAAAGTCATCTGCACTGAAAATGAACAAAATTATCATCAGATGTCATCTTCTTTGAGGTGAAAATTAATAAACTTAACATCATGCATCATATTCCCCAAAGAGAAAATGGAAAGACTTATCATGAAAGGTAATTTTCCTAATGAGAAAATGAACAAACCTATCAGGAGAGATCAGCTTTCCTAAGGAAAAATGAAAAGACCTATCATCAAAGGATATCTTCCCCAATAGGAAAATGAACAGATATATCGTGAGAAGTCATCTGCGTTAGGCAGGTCAACTTTTCAAGGGGGAATATGAAGACTTATCATCATAGGTTTTAAACTCCAAGGAAAAAAGAACAGACTAATCATTAGAAGGCATATTACTTAATGGGATACCCCATTAATTTTTTCAACTTTATACTACGTTAGATTATCATATATAAATTAAAGTTCATTAAAAGCCTTTTTATTACTGTGAAAATCATAATAACCTACGGGGCCAAATTTGAGATACAGGGGGTTCTTTTAAAATCCCCCCTTGAAACCTGATATCATATAAATGGCTATAGAATTACTAAAAATTAAGCATTCTAACTTATTTCACCACCCACCACGAGATGCACATATGCTTAATTATCATTTGAAATCAGTTTTCTTTAGTTCCATTAACGTTTATGTTAATGGTGGAATAAAACATATATTTTTCGGACAAGGTTAACTATAGGTTTTTTCTCAGTTGGAGGGGGGAGGGAATAGTAGGGCTGTTCTGAATGCCCTGGAATTTAGTTAAATCTATATTTAAGTGATGCTAAAAATATAAAAATGTTCTTAATGGCCGTTTTTTTTAGAAAATACTTAAAATCGCATGGTATAATTTTGCGTTTTGTTCACAAATCAACTTTAAATCCTACGGAGAATTTCCACGAATGTATAAAATTTTGCATTATCATAATTTTCACTATATTTTAGTCATGGTGCCTAAACAGAATATATACACTAAAAGGTTCATAAAACTTTCAATAAAATTATATAAAAATTAATGGTGTAGTTTTGTTTGTTTTTTCACAAATTAACTTTAAATATCTAAGAAAAGTTTTCCACGAATGTATTCAATTTTGCACTATCTTAATTTTCACTATGTTCACGTCATGTTGCTAAAAGAATAATTATACCATAAAAAGTGCATACAATTTGCAATAAAATGATACACAAAACCCCCAAATGCAAATTTTGAACGAAAGAATTTGAAAAGTGACTAATGAAAATATGTGGTATCTCCTTAAGGATAATATGAAAAGACTTATCCTGAGAGGTCATCTTCTCAAAGTAAACATGAACAGACTTTTTATCAGAGGTCGTCTTTCTTAAGAAAAAAATCAACAGACATATCATCAGATAACATATTCCATAAGTGAAAATGAACAGACCTATAATGAAAAGTCATCTTCACTAAGGAGAAAATAACATAATTATCATCAGAAATCATCTTCTTCAAGGAGAAAATGAAAAGAGACCATTTGAGGTCATCTTCCATGAAGCAGTCATCTTTTCGAGGAGAAAATGAATACTACTCATTAGATGTCATCTTCACTAACGAGAAAAATGAACTGACTTTTAATCAAAGCCCATCTTGTAAAGGATAAAACGAACAGACTTATTAATAGAGATAATTTTCCCTATGGAGCTCATATTTTCCATGGATAAAATGAAGTTTTATCATTAGAATTTATCTTCCCTAAAGAAAAAGTGACAAGAAGGGAGAAAACAAATCTGATAAGAATTACAAGACGCAATTTTAACTTTGTGTTCGTGATGAAAGGACGGATTTAAGAATTCATAGAATTCATAGAATCTGAGTTTTCCCATTATATATCTTTCCCTTTCTAATATATATATATATATATATATATATATATATATATATATATATATATATATATATATATATTGCCACAGAGAGAGAGAAAAGCGCTACGCGGATGGAAATCGTTGGAGCAGCACCCTGAGAAAGCCAACCCACTTCCGGCGATAACAAGAAGGATGGCTAGACCGAGCGAACCGAGGGTAGTGGCCGAAGCTCCGCGAGATTGTGTGAACCAAGATTCACTTCTTTCGGCGCCGCGTCTGATAAAGTGGAACCCCCTTACGCGGTGTCGGGCAAGTCACTTCCGGCGAGCCCGTATAAAATATCAGATGCAAGCTTCAAGAAACTAGTTTCCCCCACCTCCTTAAACGCGACGCGTAAATTCTTGATTCGGTTCTCGCACCCCCCGAGTCCGAAGGCAAGAATTCTCTTCAGATTAACGATAGTCTAGCGACAACTGACTATTATTCTGGTATCGGCTCCGTTCCCGTCCGGCGTAATAATCCCTCGGTCCATATCCTCGAGGTTAAACGTGGCGATTGTGATTCTCATTTTGCAACCTCTTTCTCCCCCACAACTTCCCAAAGCATACTGCTAAAAGTAAGCTCTACGAGTGACTCAATCGTGAATCCAGTTTCCCGTGTTCTTTGAATTTTTTGTTAGTTTGTGGCGCGCCAAGCCGCCTCATGAATGTCCCTTTCACATCCTCGAGTTCATCTGACCTTGAAATTGTAACTTTGCGTATCCATTCTATTATATGTAAATTGTCTGTGTAATAGTAAAGCTTATTTTTGTTTCACTAGTTTCTATGCCCAGAACCTCTAAGAAGTTATATTAATTTGACCAACCGCACTCTTACTTAATTCATTAATATCCACACACTGTGGGGGGAATTTAAAACCCCACAGTGCGTTTATCGTGCTCCCTCTGCTTTGACCAAGGCTAACGAAGATCAAGGATCTGACCTTGATCTACGACATATATATATATATATATATATATATATATATATATATATATATATATATATATATATATATATATATATATATATATATAGACATCAACCTATTTCATCGCAATGATGAAGAAGTCCAGCCCCAGTAGTTTCCAATTATCACAACCGAACATTCGAGTTTTCCTGTAATACTACTCCACTGAGCGAATTTAATTATTCCATCTTTTATAGGGTTGTATTTATATTCTTTTTTCTTTTAAAAAGACACTATGTGCCCAAAGCATTTCCACTTCAAAACTTTTATTCCTTTTACCCGCATTTTCATCCCAAACTTTTATAGGCCATGAGGGTTGATACTAACATGTGTTGTTTTATGTTTCTGATAGTTGTATTACATTTCTGAGGGTATCCTTTTGCGTTTCGTGTCTAAGCTTCAGTTGGGCATGTCAGAACTGGCCAGAGGAATTAAGCAAATACTTTACGTTGTAAGCAAAGAGACATTTCACTTCTAAAGATGCAGTTAAGTCTTATTTCGGTGCTCTAGAATAATTCTGTTCTACGGATTTCCTTTTACATGCTTCCCTTAGGACTTACAAGCTACCCCGTGTATGCAAATTTTTTCATCTGCTCCTAATTTCGATTTTCAGTTATAATTGTTTAATCTCCTGCAAAACTATCGATTATTTTTTTGTGTTTGAAAATTCAGTTATGAGTCCATCTGTGAGAGTGGCTCCTGATGATTGTTATCCTTAACTTCTGATATCCTTATCTTTGGATTTGAAGCAAGTAATAATATATCATCAGCAGAATGAATGGGACTTAAATATTCACTAATTCTGATTCTATTATGGTCCTACTCCTCAAAATATGATCCAGGTCAGATTCCTGTAGGGATGGAACTTTCCTTATTCACTATTTTATATATGTATGATGGACATGAAACATGCAGATATACTTGAGAATATCTTTTAAAAAATTGGGAACATGATGCTATGTAGATAGGTGGGCATGAGCAAATTTTCTCTAAGACGTTTCCGAGTTCAGATAAATGAGCCAATTTTTCGCCTTCTCCGTCGGTCCCTGCGGAGATTGTTTATCCGCATCTTTTCATCGGATGAACTTGTTTTGCTTCGGGAAGCATAAGTCATACTCTCCCTTCCTTCTCTCATAGCGCCAGCCCAGACGTAGTATTACTCGGGTCTTAATGAAATTTTAGATTGCGTAGAACACCTTCTGCTTTGTTAGCTCACTTCAGTCAAGGGGCGACACAAAATGGTACTCTTGTTTGCCATTTCCGCTCACACAAAGAGTACTAGTTTATACTTTCGAATAATTGTGTTCCTTTTTTGTACGGAAAGTGTATCTGGATGTTTCTAATAGATCTCTCAAGCCAACTCTGGTGATTAGGGTATGGGATAAAGCAGTCATTGTCATTAAGATCTCGTTTACTATTCCTGATCCCTCGATTTATCCATACTTTTTGTTTGTTTATCTACCTCACTATCCATACTACTCCACTGACTAAAAATGTCCTTGCTAGTTGTAGTTTTCATTCTTTTGTAACTCAGTGAAATCATTTAGTTGAAAGAATTCGTATTTTCTCTCTGAAAAACTTTATTCAGTAACAAAGATCCACAACAAGGGAATATAAAGAAATATTTTATTATCAAGTTTCAAGTAGAACGAAAGAAAATAGATATATTCGTATATCTCCTACATGGCGCTTCCTCCTTTCAGTAACAAATGCCTCATCCGTAACAAATAAATGCTCAGGCAGCGTCAATTCCCCATCATTCTTAAAGGTACAGTGAGATGAGATAGAATCCCTCGCAATGGCTTTTCACCACCACAAGAATAGCAGACAGCGAAAAGATAGAAAGTTATTTCCGTCGCTCATCCCTATAGTGTTTCATTCGCCAAACATGGATGAATGGGCGTGCACGCAACTAACACCTATAAAACAGGAGGAGAAAGAGGTTTATTTCAGAGTAAGACACGAACAACTCCAGTTAAAATGTCGAAAGGGAACATCGGTATATCTCTAAACTCCATCAAAGGCTATGGAATTTCTCAAAGAAAGCGAGGCAAAGCAACTGTCGAAATCCGCTGAGTCCATTTTGTTTGACCTCTTGCTTCTCTAAAGGAAAAAAAAACACCCCTGATTTTCATCCAATATTCCATTTAGATTTTTCATGACCTTTCACAATGAAAAGAGGGAAATTAGAAAGCAAATATTATATAAAGAAAATTACAAATCACCCAATTGCAAAACCTAAAAACCTAAAAAATAAAAAGGCAAGAATGTGAAAAAGAAGGAAACAATATATTCAGAAATTTATTTTTCGAAATCTTTCCTCTCAAAGACCAAATCAAGAGTCCTTGACCTCCATAAAGAGTAAAAACTACAGATGAAACAATATAGATTGGAATAGAAGAGTAAGGTAGAACTAAAAAGTACAAACGCAACTTACCTACCATAATCCTTTATGAGAATTATATATAAATTAGTACTTTTTAGTGTTAAATTGTGACCCAGAAATATTAACTGCATATCATAGTTAAGTCAATATCTACTAAAAAAAACAAAGTTCTGATATATGTTTATTTAAATTTAGCATTCTTTAATATAATTAAATTTATGTATGTTTCATTGTAGTCAAATTAGTGAAAAAGTAAACACATTAAAGTGGCTGAAGAATCCAATTTAATGTAAATGTATAGGAGGGAGGAAGGAGTAAGGGATATATATATATATATATCCTCGAGTTACTCAACCCTCTTCAGGAGCTGCAGCACGCTGGCTGATGTTAATGGAATTGCTATTGGCCCCCCTGATGAAAGCCATATGATACCGTAGCTTCTGTAAGGAGTCTTTGCTCTATTTCTCCTCCTGTGAGATGAACTCTTAGCTTGAAAACTTAGTACACGCAGGAAGAACCCGATGACGATGCGAGCACGGAGGAAATGTAGCCAATAGTTCATCCCACAGGAGAAGTACTGCCAAGACTTCTTCCAGAAGCTAGGGTATTCTGTGTCTTTCATCAGGAAGTCAAGGATAAGGCCATTAACCTAGGCCATCGTTCTGCATCAGCTGGAGAAGTGAGACCTAATATAAAGTTTATATCAGCCCATACTAGCCTTCTTTCCATCGTAGTAGGAAGAATGCTGTCATCATCCACTATAGTCGCCCTTCAAGCTGGTGTCAAAGTCGGAGACATGTGCCGCTCTAAACCACCGACAGAGATCAGTAGGAACTCTACATTATACAAAGTGTCCTGTAGCGACTGCCAATGGCTTTCTTTTGTGAGATGCACAGAGGCGTAGACATCGAAGTAAGGGAACACAGGCAGGATATATGGGCAGAGGGGTTCAGCAACGCCCTAACCGAACACCTGCGAGATACTGACCACCGCATCAACAATCATATGTATATCCAAGAGAGGAAGAGGAAAGCAATGGAAGCAGCATTTATAGCTACGTCAAAATGCTTGAAACCAAGTCCAGCTTCATCAACATAAGTCGGCATGTGGCAGAGAAAATGGTCGTGGCCATTTCTTTGCTTCCTTTGCCATTAAATGATGCAGGAGAACAACTTCGCAGCTATGGACTGCCCCATTAACTGATCTAAGCTCGTCGCTGACGAATCAGAGACAAGCTTAGACGATAGTGTGTGTAATGTTCCGTAAACTGAGAATATAAGCTGGCGGTCTCGTTCGTTTCTTGTCTTTTAGGACGGACTCAATTTGACAACTTAAAACGTAATCAGAACGAAGAACCGAGAGCCAATGCAAGGAGGTACAGGCAAATACAAGTTAGCTACAGAAACAACCCCGTTAACCTTTCATCCAAACCTGAAATAAGAAGAAAGATATGCGTCCGCTGAAGTGATTTGAGATTTCTCCAGTTTCCAGTGGGCGAGGTGTCTACCTTAAAGGTGTTCCATACCCTTAATTGACTTCTTATTTCCTTACTATAACTTCCACTTATCTCACCGACTAAAAGCAACATAACACGACCACCGCAGCGGTTAGACCCACTAAAATGTAGGGAGACGGGAACCCACCGAAGGAAGCCCCAATAGGGGAGTGGGTCATTAAGACCACGAGCCCGAACTTCTGTTGAGGCACTCAAAAGCTTAGGTCTATATAGGTAGGGTGGTCGCGAAGTGCTAAAATAGGTAGGGGAATCGGGAACCATAAACAGTTAGGCAAATAGGGAACGCATTTACTGTCTTTCATTACAGTTTTATACTCAAGAAGAAAGAAAGCCACCTAAGCTACGGATGAAGGAACAGATCGTATAGGCGCTCGGAAAACAGGATGATGGGAAACCAACCCTCTCGGGAAAGGAGGGACTTTAGAATGTTTAGGAGTACATCTACGCTTAATTTATCATGAATCTAAGTGGGATGAAGGGAAGATTTGTTAAGCAGTCTACGGACAATTAAAAGTAGCTCTCGTCAAGATGATCAACAAAGTGGCTACTTATAATATGCAATGCAGAGAAAGATGTGGAGAAGCTAGTGCCCCCAAGAAGGTATAGAGACACTTAATAAAAATTGGAATGATGCCCCAAATCTTTCATAGGATAACAGCAAAGAGAAATGTTATCTGACATAAGTTAAACGTTTATCTTTGTAAATTCACAAGAAAAGTACGAGATTAAGAGAGTAATTGAGAAAAATCACAAAGGTATCAAAATAAACAAAATAAATAAATTTGGCCATCGCAGACATGTATTCAAAATTGTTTGTGCGACAGCAGAAATGGCTTTAAAGATACAACAAAGACGACTACTCATGGTCAACATGAGGATTACGACAAAAAATATGAAAGGAGATAAACATATTAATATACGAGGGGCGGTCACTAAGTTTTGAAATTCAGATATAAGGAAACGAGATATGAGGAAAAGTGTTATATTATTTTTCAATGTATCTACCCTCGACTTCAATGCACTTGCGCCACTTGTCCCTGTGGCTTCGAATTCCCAACAACCAGAAATCTCCCGACTGCTGTTCAATCCACTCCTGGACGGCGAACTGGACATCTTCATCGTCCCCAAACTGGCGTGCACGCAGTGCAGCCTGGAGCTGGCAGAATGAAAAGTAGTCGCTAGGGGATCCCAGTGTTGGACCCATGTTTCATCACCTGTCACTATGCGTAACTCGAATCCCGCCGGGTCTTGGTTGTACAGGAGCAGCAGCTCCTCCGAACTTTGAAGACGTTGAGGTCGATCATGGGGCGTGAGGTTTCTAGGGACACAACGGGCACAGACCTTGGTCATGGCCAAATTGTCGTGGATGATGTTGATAACAATTCCATGTGATATTCCAAGTTCTCGCTCGATTTCTTCGACCTTCACCCGTCGATTTTCGAGGATTATCCTCTCCACACGGGCCACATTGTCCTCGTTGGTCATTTCTGACGGGCGTCCTAGACGGGGGTCATCTTCAAGGGACTCACGACCATGGCGGAACTCCCTATTTCAGCGAGCAAAGGTTGCATAGGAAGGGGTGGTGTAGGTGTACACTGCAACCATGCGTTCATGGATCTCTTTTGCATCCTTGTCTTTCTTGGTCAAAAATTTGATCACTGCGGGGTGCTCAACCTTCTCCATTGTTGAAATATTTGTGACTGACGATCTGTGATCAGCTACTGCTTCTTAAATAGACGAGGCAGGAGCGTGCGGCTGCAGGTCCTGACTTGTCATAACTTGTCCTAACACTCCGACAAACAGCCATCCCATTTACTCTGTTTTGCCTTAGCGATTTGCAAAACCTATTTACCGCCCCTCGTACATACGAGGGGCGGTCAATAAGTTTTGCGAATCGTTTAATGGTTAGAGCCTCACTGAGGGTTACGTTTAAGAGAGCTGCTGAGATATCCCCTCCGATATCAACGTATCGCGTAAAACTGTTTCCTGGTGGTTACGAGGTTCTGGGATGCTTGCTCGGACACCGGCAAATAAACCTCTGATCTCCAAGAAGAAACAAATAGCCCATCTTCGTTACGCTCACAAAGATGTTGTTTGGACAGAAGAACAGTGGGCTCAGGTTCATTTTAGCGATGAATCAAAGTTTAATGTGATTGGCACCGATGGCAGGATGTACGTCCGAGGAAGATGTGGCGAATTGTTATCTCGTGAATGTGTGAAGATGACATGGAAATATGAAGGAGGCAGTGTAATGGTATTGAGAGTAATCTCTGCTGCTGAACCTGGTCCACCTATTCGCCTACAAGAAACTGTCAAGTAGATTCTTAGACAGCATGCCCTTACACATCTCCGATCCTGGTTATTTCAACTTCCTATCTTCGTGGTTGATCTCATGGACTGGTGACCCCTCAAAGTCCAAATCTCAAGCCTATAGATAACTTTTTTAAGATTAATTATTGGTAAAGGGGCGCGAAGGAGAAATCACAAAAACCAAGATGAACTCGGGGAATTATTGAAAAACGAATGAAACAATATTACCCCATCATTTTTTAAAAGAATAATTCAATCCTATGGTAACAGATGTCGGTAGGTTATTGGTAGTAAATAGATCTTCACAAAATATTAATATCGTTTCTTTTTTGTTCTTGTTCCATTTTACATTGTTTTTCTATGTGACCCTTAACTTTGGCCGCTGCAATTTGGAAGATAATTGTTTATTTCCTCATAACTTACGAAATATTTATCCATTCACTTTGAAATTTTGCGAAAGATAGATATTAGATATATATAAATATGTGTATAATATTTAGTATGAATGTTTTGTTAAACTTTTAATAAATACTTAAATACACTTACTGACCCTTATATTTTGGCCGCTAGAAATGTTCAGAGCGTGGAAAGAATAACTACGAATAGAAAGACTCTAAAGAAACAGCAAAGAAATTCATAAATTTTCAAGGACCGCACAGGACTATGGCTATGGCATGCCCCCAGAGAAATAAAATAATGGAGAGGAAGGAAAGGAAGCAAAAAACAAAGATGAAAACGAGAAAAACGCAATGTATGCAGGTGTGGCAAAGGCAACCTTGAAAGAAATGAATGAAGCCCAAACACACCTAAAAGTATCACATGGAACATCCACGAAACTTCTGACATGTATCCTATCTTCTCATGCCATGAATATACGGAAACCAAAAACCTTCGCAACCGCATTAAATACAATGCTGGGGAAGAAGGCGATGAAGAAGATGTGGTTCCCAGAGAACCTCTCCATACGAGATACTGAAGATAAACGTTGCACCGTCTTTCGTGGATGAAGTCCTTGCTTTAATCGCGGTGTGGTTTTTTTATTGGGGCTAAGCCATTGTTTTTTATGGTTTATGTTGACATAAACACATCACTTTTCATCGCCAGTGATGATGCGGTGAAGAAATCTGTCCTCATATCCACGAGTGGCCTTGTGAAGAGCAAGAAAACCTGCGGCAATCGTGGAGTGTTGAAGTTTGTTGCTTTCACTCAAAGCGTGCGGAAACCATGCACCGAGTTTTTGAACTTTCCCCATCGAATGAAGGTAATTCACCACAATTTTCTGATCACACGCCAATTGTACAGCAAATTCTCTAGTCGATTGACGAGGATTTTCATGAAGAAGGTCGTTCAATCGAACTTCATCCAACTTAATGGGGCAACCAGAACGTTCTCCGTCATTAATATTGAAATGACCGTTTTTGAAAGGTGAAAACCACAATTGAGCTTTCCTTTCTGATAAAGCATTTTCTCCGTACACAGCACAAATACCGCGACGAGCTTTGGCTACATTTGCATTATTCCCGTCTCGATTGAAATTGAATAACAACAATTGTCGAAAATGCGCCTTTCTTTCAACTTGACATTCCATTTTGAGGGTATAGAACAAAAATTAAATTAACACAACTTTTAAATAAACCGCAATGACTTATTACTCAACTTCAAGACGTAGCCTAACCTTTGCAAATTTTGCTCTCATTATTTATACTATTGTTTCTTAATATGTACACAATTCACGTCAACAAAACTTTAATCAACACAATATTAAAAAAAAACGTAAGAACTTATTTCTCAACCTAATATATAACATTCGAAAGGGAGGTTCTTTTTACCCTCCCATCCCAATCAACAGCGAATCAAAAACTAAAAAATTGGAACTCCAGAGGTATCAGAATAAAGCTCTTTACCTAATTACTAACACACGAAGGAGTGAGAGGAGAAGTCAGCGGAGTTTGCACCGAGAGGTAAGAATAGAAACGATGAATATCAACTTAAAGAAAAGAACCGAGAAAATATAGAGGAAAATAGAAGAATTACCTCCAAATTTGCTGAACACACGAACATGAAAACAGGAAACACGTTTAATACTCGATTCTCCAGTAGAAGACATCAGCTGAGGATTGAGGTTTCACCCATGCTTATTGAAGTTAAAAAACGAAAAACAAAACAAAAAAAAAACAAAACTTACAAGGACATTTACCCCGACCATAAAAAAAAGGCAACCAATTAACTCAACCAAACAAGATACCGGTAAGATACCAGAAAAAGACGACCAAATTGACTATAACTAGAAAAAATGAACAACCGATTAGGGAAACGATAACAAAAAAGGCCTAAAGTAAAAAAATAAATAAATCAATCAATCCAAAGTGAATTAAAGTGTAAATAAGTGTAATAATAATACAATAACGTAGGGAAAAGTAATAAAAAACAAATGAAATACTCCAAGGGAAGTAAATGTAAGAGGAAAACGAAAACCAAACGAAACAATTCTAAAGAAAGTGAAAGTAAGAAAAGAAAACAAATAATAACCACAGAAAAAAAATACATAGCAACAGATTATATAAACAACAAACAAACTCAGAGCTTAAAAACACATAACGGCATGAACGGTATATTAAACGCACGAAAGAAAGAGAAAGGCAACAAAAATTAGGTGGTTACCCCTTTACCTGTATGTAGACGGATATCCCGATCTAAGAGCTAAAGAAAATTAGAGACTATGAGTGTGAAAAAAGAAGAATGAATGATAAATGAATGCAGCACGGTGGTTCGGAATCCCCACTAATCAGTAGGTCCCCCATGCCCTTTGGTCTTAGGTATTCCTTTTTCACATACGACTACCAAGGTTGCTCATCCTGCCTCCTCCCGATCGTGGGTGGGGCACATAGGGGGATGACTTGCAAACCGTTCTCCTCCCCCTTTAAAAATATTCTTGTCTTAGTTTCCTGTTACAGTGAGGAAACTACAAAGAGAAAGAAAGAAAAAAAGAGAAAGAGATAAAGAAAAAGAAAGAGAAAGAGAAAGGGAAAAAGAAAAAGAAAAAGAAAATGAAAATGAAAATGAAAATGAAAATGAAAATGAAAATGAAAATGAAAATGAAAATGAAAATGAAAATGAAAATGAAAATGAAAATGAAAATGAAAATGAAAATATATATATATATATATATATATATATATATATATATATATATATATATATATATATATATATATATATATATATATATATATGCAAAAAATAATCACCAAAAAACACGTGATCTAAGATGCTTGAAATATCCCAAAGAAAAATAATACACAGAATAAGCTCACGAAAGTGCTTTGGCCTATTTTGTGTATTATTTTCCTTTGGGATATTTCAAGCATATATATATATATATATATATATATATATATATATATATATATAAAGAGAGAGAGAGAGAGAGAGAAAGATAAAGAGAGACAGAATGTGTTTGCATGAGCCCCAGAAAGAGAGACTCTTGATGCTATTACATTTGCCCTCTTAAATTTGGACTCGCTTCGCATTCGCCGGAACCATTGCTCCAATACGTGTCCGAATCTCATCACTTTCAAATTTAGAGACCAAGAAAAAGGGTGTCTTTATTATTTAGCTCTTCCATACAAATACGCGCAAACAATGCAACAATCTAAGAAAAAATTACTTTCGCAAGATGAGTGTGATATTCAAACTGATTTTCTTTATAAAAATACTTATTTAGTTGTATTAATTAATTTATCTGTGTTACTGCGATTAAACTTAATATTTTTAGGCCTGATTTCGATGCCAGGTCTTGTCGGTGAGAAAGGAAAGGTAAAACTCCCATTTATTTCCTTAATAAATTCCAAAGGGAAAATTTTGGAGAATATCTGTAGTCGACTAATCGATGAGAATTCTTTTACCTCCACTTTTTTTGCGAATGCTGATTCAATTTCCGCTATAAGACCTTATCTCTAAATTCTGAATACGAGCTTCCAGTCATTTAACGTCAATTCATTCTGCCCTTCCCTTCCCCTGTCGCGAGAAGAACATTCGCTTTTCTACTGATAGATACAGGGGTCGAAATTACCTTCAAATCCCTGCCTTTCCTAGACAAAAAACACATAGGATGGTAATTGCCCGCTAATTAGTTTCCTAAAATATTAGCGCAATTATTTCTGGGAGGATTTAAAACAAAGGAGAGTTTAACGGATGTAATTCCGTAATTTGCAAGACTGTAAAGAAAAGATGCTGAAAATTTTAGATAAGACCTTAATGATACAAAGAGATAATGGAGGTGATTTTTCTTTGTACTTTATTGGGATAGTTTGCTTCAGTCAAATGAAGAGGGTTGTTAGAATTAATTACTGTTATTTTGTTAAATCAAAACATATTATTCTCCCCTTATATAAAACACTTATTAGACCTCACTTGTAATATGCGGTACAATTTCGGTCTGCTTATCTTCGGAAAGATATATAGGGGTATAATGAGGAAGGAGAACAAAGGATTGGTTAAATGTTCACCGGTAGAAGTCAACTTGGCGGTATCCCATCCAAATGCTAACAAGGCGCAATGTTGCTTAACTTCGACGTAGCCCTTTAGGGGTACTGAGCTGCTGGGCGCTGACCTTTGGCTGATTCCAATTTGGGGGAAGATTATCCTCTCACTTGATTTTTAGCGATGCAGGCTGGGTAAGAGGACCGGTTGATTATCCGTAGTAAAAGGAAATCTTGGAAGACCGATTCAAGGACTCTTTATTGGGCAGATAATTCAGTAGGCCAAGGCGCAATGAATTATATTAAAATATGTCTGATATTTGAGGTAGGCCTACTAATGTTTGGGTCTACTTTGGCTTACGCTTCCTCGAAACTGGCTACTGTCTTTTTTTTTATTCTCTGTCTGACTGACTGTCTCTTGGGTCTACTTATTTAATGTGTCTAAAATTGTGGGCGTAGATCCACTCGATGTTTATTCGTGTGTATAAGGGGATAGAGAGAAGGTAAGCAAGGAGTCAAGTTTCTTGCTGACAATCTTTAGCTCAAATTTCGAGAAAAAATTGCGTGTTTCACGGCCCTGTGAGAAAAAGCAAAACATGCGTCTTCCCGTTTTCCAGCTCGGTATGTTTTGATAAACATATTAGCATAGCTGTTTTTGGTGCCTCCCAGAACTTTGGTTTAGCTCGCAAAAAAGGTCCGGAAAGATATCACAAGAGGTGCCTTTCTGCGTGTGACCGCGTGTGCGGGTGTAAGTGTGTAAGAGTGTGAAAGATTTTCGAATTCATTTTGGCTTATAACCCTTACAAGAACAGTATATATTATTACTTACCTGACCAAATGTTATATATTATTATTTGCATGACAAAGTGTCATGTATTTTTAGATTACTTGCATGTGCACGATTATGTGCGTGCCCATTTCAAGCCTTCCTAGAATTTATATTACACTCATTTGTAAGGCTTCATTGTTGATCCTAATCCACCTTGCAATGAGGCACCACAGATATGCCACATTAGGGCATATTTTTAGATTACTTGCATGTGCAAGATTATGTGCGTGCCCATTTTAAGCTATCCTAGAATTTATATGACACTCATTTGTGAGGCTTCCTTGTTGATCCTAATCCACCTTGCAATGAGGCACTACAGATATGCCACATTAGGGCACTCGACATAGAGCGCCGAATTTAATACCTCAACTTAGAGATAAATTACCTGAAGACAAACGTAAGGAACTTAAGATACATTAACAGGAAAATTTTCGTTTGTGCGGTCAACTCATAGAACCTTTTAAAATACTAAAAAAGTTTCATTGGTATAAATTATGAGTTGTTATTTGAGTTCGATAACCACGCGGTCGCTAGAAATAATGACTCTAGCTTATTAACAAAAGAGTTAAGAGTGCGATAGCACTGGACTTTTTCTCGTGAAAACTACTACTGTTATTACTCTTTTGCGTCATCCATCTTTTATTCCTGGACAAAGAAACTAACATAAAGATCAGCAAGAAAATCGCTAGTGACCACGAGGGCACCAGCAGTCGGTCACTCTTTTTAGTAGAAACCTTCGTCGCTCCGGAAAAAAGGACGACCCATTCCGCGTCAGAAGTATGTAGACACAACTACCCATCGGCGTAATTCCTTGGAACAAAGGAGAAGAGTGTATGTGTGCTGCGAAGACGGGAGAAAAAAGATAGAGGTGTTGATATTACTTATGTGTAAGATCTACTGTAAGACTTGTCTAAGATATACTGTACTTTCCCCTGCGGGGGTAAGCAAAGTGCATCCCCCCATCAGTGTCCAGACCTCTACGTAGGCTGACGTTTGTGGACGCTCTCACCTGTGATCGAACTCGCTCCGTCGAATTAGAAGAATGACACATAGGTCCAAGGTTCGATACCTTGCCGGGGCGAAGTGCTATTTCTCGTGGTTTTTCTCGGGGTCATCTCCTGTAAGATCTCTGTTCTTCTGTTTATGTGTAAATTTTCACACATTACCCTGATCATGGCAGCATAAGCCTGAACGTGGTAGATACATTGCTAGTTTTTCACCAACTCCAACGGGCCGATAGTTTTCGGCCATACAAATATGGAATGTGTTCACCTTGCAGATTCAACATAGGATGTGTTCCCCTTGCAGATTCAACGTATACCATCCTGCCAGCACAGTTACAAATGAGCAGGGGAGCTACCGCGGTCGCATGCATGAAGAGGCAAGGATAAGAGGGTGCTTTTTGAAATTGTGAGGCATAAGACGTGTTCGGTTGCGTATACAGCGGCAGAACCAACTCCTTAGCCTCTCTTAATGAAATTTAATCCTTAGCCTGTACGTCCAAGATTTTTTTTTCAAACTAATAAGATCACAATGTTTATAGTAATAAAGAGCGCGCCGCTATAATGCGTACACTTGGCATTGCACAAGCATCATTATTTTATACGGCCTTAAAGCCGTACTTAACCCGTTTACAGTATTTACTTATGTGACCGAAGCGGTGCCAATGGTAATACTACATTAATAGCACGAATGCCATCACCTAGTAATAATACCAGCTAGCTTCACTGATTCACTACTCGATTCTGATCGTCCTTTTGTCAGTCATCTCTTCAGTAATGTTTTTAATGGAGCAGTCTACCAGTTTCCTAGGATATACTACCTCTTTACAAAGTACATGGTTGTGTCCGGGGTCACCTGCACAGGTGTACCATAGGGTGCCCAGACACCACTCCGTTTGACACTCTATGCATAGTTGGCCACATTAACCAAGAGTGTCCCTTCTGAGAAATGCGATACTTTTGGCTCCCTAATAAAGTACGCGGACCAGCCTTTGCGCAGATCGAACATATGTCCTTCAGACAACCTTGTTCCATTAGTGGCGCATTTGAAATGCTTAAATCTGGCGGGCTCAAAGACGCTCAACAGCCATTCAATGAACGACCGCGTGGTCTCCGACGTTCAGCTTTCTTCCGTTATTTTTTTCTCTTTTTGGGTGGCTAGGGCATTTTCATGCTCTCTCTGAGGCAACTGCGAGGCAGGTCGGACTAGCCTCGACTCGGTCCTTAGCCGCACTGACGAAACACTTGCCCGTCTCTAAACCACTTTTCCCTCCTAGAAGGAGAAGAACTCCTATTTTTTTTGTTCTTTAGGTGAGGGTGGGGCGAGAAAGATAGGACTTCTGCCCTTTTTGTGCCTCTCAACCAAGCCAGACCTAAAGCCTGACAGGCATACTCCGCCCTTAGACGAGATGCCGACTGACCGCCGGCACTTCGGCTTCTACTGGCAAAGAGTCCCTCTCAGTGAATCCAGTCGTGTTCTCGACTACCGCAGATGTCGGCAGAACCAACTACTGACTTTTATATTTGAGGGTAGGGGCCTTTGGCTCAGCATACGTGGCCAACCTCCGTAACAGAGAGGAAACTGCTTGGAGGCGTCTCCTAGATGGGAGGGGTTGAAAGAAAAACACCTTTTTTTTACACCATCGACCATGGAGACATTCTTTTACATCATAGGGCTTTGGAATATCTTTTTCACAGCTTGCAAACGCCAAACGCCCGTCCTAGAATCCCGATTCGAAACGGCCGCATATGGTGCCGATTACCCCAGCTAGGGACCACTTGGGACCACCTTTTTTGCCGGGTGGCTAAACATCCTGCGGTACGACCGCCCAGAGACTTTGGCAGAGAGGGAGAAAAAGAAAAAAGAATTGTAGGGGCAGTAGAAGAGTTAAAGAGGTTGAGTAAGCATGTTAACCCCCACAATCAAAAAGCTTTTAAGAAAATGGTGAATAAAGGGACAAATGGAAATATATAGAAGGAATATATCCCAAGTAGTGGTTGATGGGATGGTCAAGATCTATACTCTGAAGACCAACCGATAGGACCAGTTGCAGGATCCAAATCGCTTAGTTGCAACCTGCGAATGTTAAAAGACGTTGATAATAGAGGTTCTGAATCCTCTATTCTGATACAGCATGGGGATGCTGAGAGGGTCATTAATTCTAGATAGGACAAGATGTCAGACTTGGCGAAAAGAGTGACGGATGTGATAAAAAAGTGCAAATGAAGACTCTATTTGGGCACTTGTTGTTCAAAGAACTAACTATAATGGTGACAGTTTCCAGCCCCACATAAGTCTTCCTTAGAGCCTAGAGGGTACGCAGTCTAAGGGCTGTCAGCAATGTTTCCCTCGCTGCATCTGACACCCAATGGAAGTACGAGTCTAAATTTGCAGGAGAGTGTGTGGTTGTTACCCCTCAACTTTAAATTTATTATAAAATCGTTTGTTTGCAATGGATGGTTACCATAAACGAGCCAAACAGTGATTTTTGGTACCCTAATCCGAGGATGTAAGGCATGTGATGGATTTCATTGGCAAGATTATCTAAGTTTATGTTTTTCTCCAATTAATTATCACCATTGAACTTCATTACAAAGATGAGCGATGGTTTTAATACCGAAGATGGTCTTTAAGGTAACTATGCGATTTTAATTTGCCTGCAAGACTTTTTTATCTAAGTGTACAATATTGACCAGAAGTTTTGATACTATTAAATTTTTCATATAAGATAATTAATAAAACTAATCCAACGTTGCATTTTTAGTGTTTTTGTCATAAGTTGAAGGTGAAATATACAAAAATTATAGCCCCTAATCACTTTATTAATAAATAAGGTCAATTAAAGGGCGCCGTAAATATTTATAATCATATCCCTTATTCTTTAGGACTGCTTTAATTCGTTTTGTCATCATGGAGACCAAATTTGTAATGCTATCTTGACTGTTATTTGCTCTGCTCAATTAATGTTCAATGAGCATCTGCAACTGCTCACAATAGGAAGGTTTCTGTTTATCAACCACCAGTTTGATTATCGCCCACAAATATTTACCTATGGGGTTCAAATCTAGCGAATTCCCATGTTAAGGTCTCAAAAGTTTGATGATGTTTTTAGCCAAGAAGTTTTTCATTTCTTTTACTTAGTTACTGAGCGCGCCATAATGCTTAAAAATACAGTTATCATTCCCAAATTGGTCCTAATCGGTTAGAAAAAGTGGTGATGAAGCACCCTTTAGGAATCACTTTGAGGTATTCTTGGACAAAATTGTTAGCACTCCAATTCCCTTAAATGAGAAGCGGCCAAACTACAAAGGGCTTCGATTAGAATAGAATTGAACACCAGTACAACTGTAGAGCAGGACAAAATTCTAATGCCTGCTATATTCAGCAATATACGTTAAATCATCCCATTGACTAGGTTAGTGCAATATCTTTGATTACCATCCCCAACTCAGTAGAAATAAATTTAGTCGAGTCTGCTTTCATTTAATATTCAAACGTTTACAATTTAAAATAAGTAACGTTATGTTTAAAGTAGATAAATATTGTGCTGTAGCTATTTGTAATTTTCTCACAAAATACATTGTTCACCCCTGATGATGTCAGCACCAAAGGGCTTAGGCTTCCTTGTGTTATTACCCTTTGATGATTTTGAATTAAGGTGACTAGTTTTTGTATATATATATATATATATATATATATATATATATATATATATATATATATATATATATATATAATGGAAGATATCACATTGGCGTGGTGTATATCAGTGAAAAATAATGTTAAACACAATATTTGAATCAAGATTTTATTTATAACTATCGGACTAGTTTCAGCAAGATGCCATTTTCAACAGATAATGAAGAAACTAGGCAATCAACACAGTATAAATAGGGTAAGACACATCATAAACAAAATGAAACAGCAGGAAACAATCTGGGAAAAAACTCGAGTGAATCTGTCGTGAATGACAAGCTAAACAAAATGAAATGGAACCGGAAACAATCTGGAGAGTTGCTAATCCCCGATACGCATTGCATCCGGGGACTTATAAATACGTTTGGTGACTCTATTCGATATATATTTGTTAAATTTGTATTGCCCTTCAGATAAATTGAAATTATTAACTTTGTTGATGATGATGGATTCCGCAATTCTCCTCTCAATATAATTGTTTGATTTATAAATGATTTATGCATGGTTAAAATCAATTCTATGGTCATGCCTTTGCATGTGCGTAAAGGGACTTGGAGAGTTCGTAAAACTTCTGATATCAACTGAATGTTCTTTCATCCTCTATTAAAGTGGCCTGACTCTGCGATGTATGTTAATCAATCTCGATGCTGTAGTTTACAATATACGATGCTATAATTGCAAAGTAACATACATCGGAGAGTCAGGCCACTTTAATAAAAGAATGAAAGAATTCATGGGCAAGAGGATAAACCGACTGTGAGCGGCTGCAAGGTGTTATTGCTAAAGGACAAAATGAGGTTACCTTGTATTGCAGTTACCTCCAGGTCACCTTTAGGCAAGGCGTAACACCTGTAAGCCTCCCTAGCTTGGGTCCAGCTTCCACTACTTTCGACAGCAGGGAGGTGGATGCTATTCTTAGGCAGATGAGCACTAAATGTTGACAATGGTCAAGATGACATGTTGGCATGCGAAAGAATTCTAATTATCCGTTTCAACGGATGTCAGCAAATAGTCTAGTGACATGACATTGTGAAGCTATTCCTCTTCATAGTTAAAACAGATAGTTCCAGCGAAATACCGGTGACGTTTTCGTGTTAAAATTATCTTTTACCAAAGAAACCTTAATAAACTCACAACCAGTGCAAATGACTCTTAGTCTCGTGCAGTCCTTAAATGGAAAAAGGGTGCGAAGAATCTCACGGTTTAATAGAAATAATTTTGTGAATTCTAAAAAGAATTTAAAAATATGAAATTGGAATATACGAAGTTTAAATCAAGTTGGGAAAATGGAGCAATTATTAGAAGTTTTCGGAGAATACAAGTAAGATATATGTGCTTTAACTGAAATAAAAATTAACTGGTATTGATAAAATAAGGCTAGAAAATGGATTGATATTGCTAACATCAAGAAGAGATGATGATCAGGGAATTGGAATTATGCTTGCGGTTATTTTCGCCCGTTTTAAATCTGTTCATGGTAACATCAGCGTGGTTATAAGTTATGCGCCAACTAATAATGCCGATGACAACAGAAAGAATGAATTTCATAATAAAATACAAAGTGTGGCTAGCAAAGTCGTGAGGTATGATACACTTTTATGTTTAGGTGATTTTAATGTGACTGTCGGCAGTTTTAACAAAGGATTTGGAGATTGTATGGAAAAGGAAGGTTGTGGAACAATGAATTAAAATGGCACCAGGTTTGCTATTTTTTTTTAGTAAATCAATTAGTCTTCGGCGGTACACTTTTTATGCATAAAAACATACATAAGCCTACATGGACGTCACTGTGTGGAAACTATCAAAATCAGATCGATCATATTGCTATTTCCAGGAAGCACAGAACTTTCCTATTGGATTTTTCCGTGAAAAGAGGGGCAGATGTTGGCAGTGATCACCATTTAATTTTATCTCAACTCAGAATGAATTAAAAAAAAAATGTAACAATAGAGGTGTAAGTAACAAGTTTGATAATGAAAAATTAAGTACGGATACAAACGCAAAGAATGAGTTAAAAATGGAGTGTAGAAATCGGTTTTTAGCTCTGCAAATTTTAGATGAAGACGAACAGGTGGATATAAATACTAGATGGAAAGAAGTGAAAAGTGCTTTAGAAGAAGCTGCAAAAAATACCATCGATGTAAGAAAGAGGACGAGAAGGAATAAGTGGATGACGGGTGAATGTTTGGATATAATAAAAAAAAGAGAAGAGGAGCGAAATTAAAATGTGAAAGTATGGGTAGCGATAATTCAGATTTGGCATTGGCGAGGGCAGAGTACAGTAGCCTAAATTCAGAAGTTAAAACATTGTCAAGGCGTAATAAAAGGAAATTTGTTGAGGTCTTAGATGAACTAACTGCGATACAGATGAATAAGCATGATGGAAAAAGTACGAGACTCGTTTATAGGAACATCAAGGAACTTGCTGGAAAAAAAAAATAAAGAGATACCGATTAAAAGTAGACAAGGAGATGTACTTACGAAAGACTGATATAAAGGACAGATGGAAAGCTGTATTAAATAGACCAATCCCACCTGATAAAGATAAAATTTTACCAGCAGAGCATGAATTAAGTATAGGTACCGGAAAAATACGACTGGATGAAGTCGAGAAGGCAATAAAAGAATTGAAGAATAATAAAGCTACTAGAATTGACGAGATACCCCCAGAGATGTTTAAAATAGAGGATGTTGAGATACCGAAGGTTTTAGGGAAGTTTTTCAGTGAAGTGTGAAATAGTTTTGAGGTGCCAGAAGAGTGGAAAAAAAGGAGTGATTATAAAAATTTCCCAAAAGGGAGATCTGAGTGATTGTGATTGTGAAAATTGGAGGGGTATTACATTGTCGCTTATTATTTCAAAATTTTTTAGTAAGAGACTTTTGAATAAAATGGAGTCAGAGGTCGATAAGATCTTGAGAGATGAGTAGGCAGGATTTAGGAAACATCGTGAATGCAATGACAAAATCTTTATTGTAAGACACTTGATGCAACAAGCTAAAGAAAAGAAAATGCCACTGTGTCTGTGTTTCGTGGATTTTAAAATAGCTTTTGATAGAGTAAAACGTACCGTTCTATTTAGAATAATGAAGATACCTTTTGCCTAGTATTGGTAGATGGGAGTTTGTAGTGAATGTTTTGAAGTTAAATCGGGAATAATTCAGGGTGGAATTCTTTCTCCATTCCTGTTAGTTTTGATCGGTGATTTTCTAATGAAGAAGGTCATAAGAGAAACTGATACTGTAATATTTTGGAAGAGAGGTATGAAATTGGCCGATTTGAATTACGGAGATGATATTGTTTTAATTGCAGAGAGCTGTGAATATATGCAAAGATTAATAGATTGTTTAGATAGGGAAGGAAAAAGGATAGGATTAACAATAAATTGTACAAAAACGGAAATATTAAACCTGGATATGGAAAAACCAATAGTGTGCATTATAGGGTGATGAATTTTTTACAACTTCATATCCGTGTGTCATAGTTTGATTAGATTTAGTTAAAGATTATATAAAATCTTACTTTCAAGGTGATTTGATAAAAGAACCTCACGCACAAAATAATTTTAAAAATTTTATTTGCTTACTTTTTTGTCCAGTTTTCGAAGTCACTAGCAGCATATACAAGATTGAACACAAGCTTATGAGTCACATATATAACATTATATAGGGTCATCAAACACACAAGGAGGTAAATTAGTTACAATAATGTGATTGGACAGGATGAATCTCAGTGATAGGTTGTCCTTGTTGCGGCAGGACCCGTGCAAGTCTTGCATAACTTTGACCGCACGCTCACAGCACTGGTTGCTTCGGGCAATATTGATTAGAGATTCATCTGTTTTCCAGTGGGTTTTCAAGCATCTGAGACATGTTGGGTATTCATTCAGAGCTGCAGATAGTTCATAAAAATCTTCAGCGCGGAACAAGTGAATGCTGAACCAATGGTCAGCGCATGAGTATGAAATGAATGAACAGATTTTACGCAGCCTGCTCCGGGTGTCAGGCATTAGAATGAACGCAAGAAGAGCTAGAATGGCATGAGAATTCCAACGTGCATTGCTGATGTTTGGAATATTTTGAAACTTTACAAAGGGGACCTCATTAATCTCAATCAAGTGACGGAAGACACGCGTGAGATGATAGATAAATTCCATGTCGTGTCTTCAGCAGCCTGTTTCCTTAATCTCAGTTTTACCGTTGCTGAAGGCTGCTTTCAATTTATCATAATTGCTCATTAAATCCTGCACAAAGAAGTACTCTAATGTTTGGTGATTTAGACGACCCATGGAGCTCATCGTCCATGACATCGAAGAATCCGATTCAGAACATGGTGCTGGCAACTGATGAACTTGGGTTTGGGGTCACCTTTATCTTCGAAGATTTGCTGCAGTCGAACAACAACACCTGTCTTTTTGCCGGTATTCACGCTTGCTGTGTCGGCGAGAAGCATAACAATTGATGCCTACAGGTTGAACTCCTCTAATACACCCTGGAGCCCTTTTCAATTGTTACAGCTTTCCCATCCTTCAATTTGAGTGCAGCCAACTTTATTTCTTTCGCTTCATTCTTGAAGACCACGACCTGATATTCAAAGTCATCAATGCGTTTGCCGTCAAAGTGTAAGCTCCACTTTTCCAGATGAAGCGGGCTCATCAAGTGCTTCTTTACCTTGGCAGCTCTCGTGTAGATAGCCTTGTGGATGGCTGACTGACACGGGGTTGGGATTTTAATGCCGTCACCAAAAAGCTGGCGACATACCTTTGCTGCTCTGTGGGACGACAGTTTTGAGCTTGATGCTGCATTCTCATCCTCCCCAAAACTGTCTTCGCTGTTATTGGGTGAGTCCATGCAAGTTTCAGAACATTAAGGTGGTGCTGAGCTGGAAAGTGGGGACACAGTCGCTTCCATTGCCTTCTTTCGCTTGGATGGGTGGATGATCTTGGCACTAGTAGGTTTACCAGTGGAATAACCAACCTGGCCTTTGGTCCAAATTTGCTGTTTATAGAGGTGCTCATCTTCTTTGCACAACCAGTTGCCTTTCACCTTGGCTACGTCAAACAGTTCATAAAAGAATTAAAGTTTTGTTTCTTTCTGCAGTATTAATAGTCTTTCAGAAGGTTTTCTAGTTTTGCACAAATGGCTTGATCAGATACATGCGGGAAGTTCAATGTTTTGGTCCATAGGGCTTTTAGCTCCACAACAATTAGGCCGATCCTCTCCCTCCGTTCTTTGGCGGTAGATTCAAGAAATTTTTAGCTTCCAACGACGTGGATTTTCAGGGGCATGCGACTCCGTTCACTTAAGGGTGCTTCATAAACTGCCACATCGCCTCTTCTTGATGGTGCTTGAAACTGGACTAAGTTATTTGTCCAGATTTTCTTGTTCTTCTCCGTGTTAAAAAAGCTCTTCTTGAACATGTTTTGTACTCAGCAACTGAAATAGAAAATAAACCTAAATATTAAATAGGTAACAAATTAAAGAAAATGTTATTGAGCTTTTATATATTTTATTATAAAACAATCAAATTACAATTATAAAAAAGAGAGAAGGCAGACACTAATAAAATATTATATGCTATTATATTATATAATTAGTGAGAGAGTTAAATGTAGCTTACCAAATAATACCAGGATCTCTTTACAATAAACGCTGGAGAATACACAACAATTATAATAAGGCAATAATAATATCAACGCCGTTAAAACTGAACTAGTAACCACCCGCTTTAAACATCTCGCTTATATACCGCAGCTGAAATAGCTGAAGAAAATTCTGGAACTCTACAGAAATCGCCCAAGCGATGACGTGATGATTTTCTGGAAAATTCTATACAATTCTATGGTACATAAATTAGTGTAAAAGTCTGTTTGATGACTTATATATTTAATATAAATATTTTTAACACATATAAAATGCTAAAATGGCCTATATTACATTTCAAAGGGGTTTGTGCGTGACCTTTATCAATATTTCAATGGAATAAAAGTAATTTTTGTCATTAATAGGCAAAAGTTCATTCATTCGTGATATAGGAAATATCTTTTGATAAAAAAGTCAAAAACTCATCACTCTAGTCTGCAAAATAAATGATCAGGCTGTTAATAATGAAGTAGAAAAATTTTATTACTTGGGTACGATTCTATCATGTCATGGTTCTTTAAAAAATGAGTTTGAGGAAAGAAATAGGAAACCTAACCAAGCAGTGGGCATGTTGAAATCTGTGTGGAATAATAATCACTTTTCAATATACACTAAGATAAATATTTATAAAAGTATGGTGAAACCAATTCTTATATATGGACATGAATCGTGGTATAGTACGCCAATCACAGATGCAAAATTTTGGCCTTTAAAAATAAAACATTGAGAAGAATATTAAGTATACTATGGCAGGATAGAGTGACAAATGAGAGAGTTCGAGAAATTACGAAAGTGCAACCGGTGGACGAGTATGTGAGATTGTCGCGATGGAAATGAATAATGGATGGAGGGGAAGATATGTGCAGTATGCATCAAAGTGGGAGGCAGCTGAAAGAAGGGGAAGAGGTAGACCGAAAGAAACAAGGATGAAAAGAGCGGCAGAAGATAGTTGGGATGACGAATTGGAGGAGATGGCTCAGGATAAGTACTGGTGGAGAAAATTTATTAAGGCCCTTTGCATCCCGTGGATGCCATAGGAGATTGATTGGTTGATGAATATTTCTTAATGGGAAAGGGAATGTAGCAGATCATTTTAAATTATTAATTATTTATTAAAGGCCCAAGGGACCTTTCGATTTCAAATGTCATCGTCTGGGGATATATTGATAAATTGGGATTGGGATAAAATAAGTGGGGAAGTATTATGATGAGAAAATAGAGATAGATGTGGTACGGTGAGGGTGATGATGATTTTTGCCAGGTTGACTGGCAAATGCTTTCGTTTAGCAATATGATTTGCTTTTGGTTAGATTATTTTTACTTTCAGCATAGGAGCCTTTGTTTTCTTGGCCTCTTTGTTTTTTATTATATTTTTCCTTTTTCGTCAATCTTTGGAAAAGTTTAATTTAGTATTTAAGCCTTTGCTTACGTTTTGTATCTCTTGCAGGCCTTTTATTTTTTGTTATTTATTTATAATTCCGGTTGTTGGTTCACTCTCGTACTTTTATGTAATTATTTTATGTGGTTATTTAGTAAAATCACTCCGATGTCCGCACATATTGTCCTAAGGGTTTGTTCACGTGCAGGCTTCTTCTTGCCAGAGAGGATACGAAGAGGTACCCCCTTCGCTCCATTCTGGTCGTCCATGTCAGCACGTTTGGGACCTTTCTGTCTGGTTCCTTCTCGTTGATGCTTGGTAATTTGCCTGGGAATAAAAAGATTCTTCTCTAGACTTGAGGTGCCCCGTGGATGACCGGTGGTAGACGATGAGGTGGTCTTCTGCGTCCTGATATAGGCCGAGGTACCTTTCGACTTCAATCTTTTTTCATTATTTATTACTTGACTTTATTTATATTTATCAATATAGCCCCAGACGCAGACATTTAAAATCGAAAGGTCCTTCGGGCCTTTAATAAATAATAAGGTAAAATGATCTTCTACATTCCATTTCTCCTTAAGAAACAGTCACATATGAAAAAGATTGTTTAAAAGTTATCAAGAAGCTATAAAATGCATCCTCTGCTGTGAGAAAACCATTCATATATACAACAAGGCCTCCTTCTAATATATATATATATATATATATATATATATATATATAGATAGATATACTTATATATATATATATATATATATATATATATATATATATATATATATATATGTGTGTGTGTAATTAGCTAATAGGCCTTGAAAGAAATATTAAGAAAATACAAGTTAAAATTAATAACGCTACAACAGCTGTGGACCTCAATAGTACATCCATATTGATAATCTTAGTAAACTGGTCACTAGAATTTATGATATATCTTTAGTGGTTGAATGATCGGGGCTATATATCTTCTTCACATCACCAAGTTAAGCTGTAAATTATATGGGAGGTATTAATTTCGAAGGAGGCGCTGCAAATGTCCCCCTCCCTGTGTATTTATTGTGAATAGAGCTTGGCAGTCGGTTGGGTACCCTTGAAGAGAGAGGGTAGGGTAACAAAAGGGCAGGCACCTTTGTCGTCGGGGCTTCTAATGAACGCCGAAATTACTTCGTCTTTGACGAATGACTCTGTCGTTCTCAATATGAATTGTCATGCGAAATTGTCTCGATTTTCGAAATGGAATGACTCGTTTCCAAGTATTAGATTCTATTTATTCTTGCTTTGGTGTATTTTCCGGATTTATTATTTTATTTTGGGGGTTAAAATTATAAATATGACATAACAGGGAATGATTGAGTAATGTGATGTGTTCTTATAACTCCGATTTAATATTAATAAAGAAACTCTGATATAGTACTGCCCCAAAATAGAAAACCAAATACTCAAATCTACATTTTCTTAAAAAAATACTCGTTTAATAATAAGATATGTGAATTTGGAAGCAATCTTATTTCAATTACAAGGATGCACTGAATTATTAGCTCACACTCCTCATATAATAGCTTAAACCGAAAAAAAATAATGACAAACGTAGGCTTTAGACCAATATTTTTGTTTATCTCTTTAAATATTTAGCCCAAACCGACGTATATATATATATATATATATATTTATATATATATATATATATATATATATATATATATATATATATATATATATATATATATATATATATATATATACATACATACATATATACGAGGGGCGGTCAAAATGTTTTGTGAAGCGGTAGGGCAAAACAGAGGAAGGGGAATGGCTGTTTGTGGGGGTGTTAGGACAAGTTATGACAAGTCAGGACCTGCAACCGCACGCTCCTGCCTCTTCTATTTAGAAAGCAGTAGCTGATCGCAGATCGTCAGTTACAAATTTTTCAACAATGGAGAAGGTTGAGCACCGCGCAGTGATCAAACTTTTGACCAAGGAAGGCAAGAATGCAAAAGAGATCCATGAACGCATGGTTGCAGTTTACACCGACACCGCCCCTTCCTATGCAACCATTGCTCGCTGGAATAGGGAGTTCCGCCATGGTTGTGAGTTCCTTGAAGATGACCCCCGTCCAGGACGCCCGTCAAACGTCACCAACGAGGACAATGTGGACCGTGTGGAGAGGGTGATTCTCGAAAATCGACGGGAGAAGGTCCAAGAAATCGAGCGAGAACTTGGAATATCACATGGAAGTGTTAACAACATCATCAACGACAATCTGGCCATGACCATATCTCATTGGGTTCCTAAAAACCTCACGCCCCATGATCGACTTCAACGTCGTCAACGTCCACATGGCCAGAGTTGCAGAAGCTGCCCTGCGCGAGTGCGGATTCGAGGAGCTAAACCATTCCCCTACAGTCGAGATCTGGCCACTAACGACTACTTTTTATTCCGCCAGCTCAAGGCTGCACTGCGTGGACGCCGGTTTGGGGACAATGAAGATGTCCAGCTGGCCGTCCAGGAGTGGATTGAACAGCAGTCGGGAGATTTCTGGTTGTCGGGAATTCGAAGCCTCAGGGACTAGTGACGCAAGTGTATTGAAGTCAAGGGTAGTTATATTGAAAAATAATAAAACACCTTTTCTCATATCTCCTTTCCTTATATCCGAATTGCAAAACTTATTGACCACCCCTCGTATATATATAAAATATACTAACATAGAAAGGTAGGGGTAAGAAGCTAGGGGGCAAAGAAATTAGTCTCATTTCATTGTGTGCCAAAAGATTGTAAGTTCTTTCAAATTTACATAAATAGGGCGTTCTTCGAAACAAGAATCCTTCCAGGTACTATATTTTCCTCGTTGTTTTGTACAAATACTCTGTTTTAGTCTAATTCAAAAGATCTACCTTGTTTTTTTCTCTACTGAATTCACTGTACCGTTTATTAAATTTACACATGAGGTTTAAAATAATATATCCTTTCCCTTCCTAGATCTATATTATTCATAGCACTCCGTCTGTTTAATAATTCCGTCTATCACAAACCTACATTTCTAGCTCTTATGTTTATTTTTAGTCTGCACATAAAGTTAAAGAATCTGTTTCTTTCTTCCATATTTCTACGTGCTTTACGTGTCGTGAGCCAGGAATATATGGAGTTTGAATTCTCTCATATCTTTGAGATCTGTCAAAGTTGTGTTATCTTTATTATTTTCTTTTAAATTGTCACAAATACAAAAAATGCATTATATAGTAAGGATTTCCCTAACTCTTTTAATGATAAAAATCTACTAGTTCTCATTTTTATGACTCTTTACTCCTTTTAAAAAAGTAAACATTTCGCTGTATTTCAGTATGACACCACAATGTGAAAACTACTTGTTCAAAATACCATAAAAAATATAGGTGGCCTTTACTCAGTCTAATGTTATGGTTACCTTAGTAAATATTAGGAAAAGAGAGGCAAGAAATTTTCTTTAGATCTTAATGCAATGATAAATGAGGAAATTACAATAATCCCTTTTTTGTTGTCCATATATCTAATAATGATCACATAATCAATTCTAATAACTTTATTAAAAGAAATATTGTTGAATGTTCTTTTACCACCGAGTTTAGTATTTCCTGTTATTAAAAATTTGATTCTTAAATAAAATATTTTTGTATACAATTTATAGCTTTATTTTCATTACTTTGAGTTATATTTGTCTGTTTATTTTATTTATTTTTTGGCGTTTTATTTTTCATTTTACTCTTATTTCCTTTTATCGCCCCTTTTTTGCACCTTCTGTTCCTACCCTTATCTTTCTTCCTTAGGCTATCTCTTCTAAGTTAATCTCTTTGTTACGCCTGGTTATGCTCTTTATCTCTGCTCTGCAGCCTTTCTGTGTGACCTCCTTACTTGCACATAGAATATTACACTTGTTTAAACCTTCTTCCACTTCTCTATTGCTCATTTCTTATTGAAGAGGTGGTGCGAAAACTTTTTTATTTTTATATACTCTTGTTTTTTAAAAAAATCTTAGTTTTCTTTGAGAAGAAAATGAATAAAAAACGGACTTACTTGGAAATATTGTTTCCTTTATCTTACGGGGTAATATATATATATATATATATATATATATATATATATATATATATATCCAAAGAAGTACAGTAACGTACATGTAAATGCAGGAAGAAGCGACACTATTTGGACTGATTCATTACGAAACCAGGTTTTGACGGAGACATCCGTCATCTTCAATCGCTGGCAAACTAATGTATACACAAAGATACTTAGCACAAAGACATACAAATTTACAAGTCACACTGTAATTAGGGAGGTCGGTATGGAACGGCACTATTTTTTATCAGATGCCGGATGAGTCTTCTGCTTATCAGGGGATTAGGGTTGAAGGAAATTTGGAATTTCCTTTATGTATATAGTTGTGGAAATTGTAAATTATTTTGGCATTATTAATGTCAATTAAATTTGACATGTGTAGGAACAGGCTAGAAGATAGGCTTCTACGGCACCTGTCGCATTTGTGTTTCTTCAATCTGCTGCTTTCGCCAATGTATACTTGATCGAAAATTTTGCAGGCAATATAATAAAAGCCCTGCTCTTTATAGGTGAATCTATATTTAGACAGACTATTTCGGATTGTTTTTTTTGATTCAAAGGCAACATTAATGTTGTTGGCCTGTGCCAGATTTATAAAATTAATTAATTGCGGCGAGTATGGGAATGTAATATAATTATTATTACGGACTTTTTTCTTAGGAATAGAAGGTGAGTAAAAGTTGGTTCTGGCTTTATAGTGACATTTTTCTATGAACTAAAGGAGATACTGCTGTTCAATGAATGTTTGAATGATCGTGTTAATTTCATCTTGCAGGAAACAAGGATCACATATGTGATGTACTCTCAGGAAAAAGGAGTTAACTACTGACCTTATTTCTTTTCTGATGGGCAGAAGACTCATGCGGCCTCTGATCAAAAATGGCGCCGTTCCATACAGCTATTCGGCTAAGTATCTTTGTGTATACATTAGTTTGCCAGCGATTGAAGATGACGGATGTCTCCTTCGAAACTTGGTTTCGCAATGAATCGGACCAAACACTGTGGTTTCTTTCTTGCACTATATATATATATATATATATATATATATATATATATATATATATATATATATATATATATATATATATATATATAATGTTTAACAGAAATCCCAAGGCGAGGAAAATAGCTGGTATCATCCTTTTTATTTACCGGCGACGTTTCGACCACAATACGGTCATCTTCTTAGGCCTAAAATACAAAAAACGAAACAAAATATTTTGCACTGTTAAGAGAGTACACTGCTAAATGTACATCTCGAATTTTATTAGCTAGTATTAGCTTTGATTGGCAAATTTAGAGTTTAAGGAAATATTTCAAAATGGGGCTCAAATTTACAATAGAGACTAGGGAAGGATTTAAAATATTTAAATTAGTTAGCGAATGTATAATTGATAAAATCTATTAAGGGAGGGGAGATTTGATTTATGAATCTAATGATTATATAAAACTGTTTTAAAATTAATTTTAAACGAATAATTGAAGGAAAAATTAACGAAACCTAATATACAAAATCACAAACCTTGCCAACGAGCGTGTTACGTGCTCCGGCCCGACCCAAAAGTACCAAAACTGCGCCCCGCAACCCACATCTAAACGAATTCAGGTAACAAGGAGTGGAACCGACGAGAGATCATTATTTAAATTCGGGGAGAGCTGTTTTATATAAAGTGTTTCTAAGATTCGAAGGGTAATAGGGCATTTGTGCGAATTCAGAATTTCAAAGTTATATAAGGAGATATCACTTTGAACTTTGAAATTTTATCCCAACGAATTCGTACTACTATCACAAATTAATGGATATATTTAACTATCAGGAATAGGTATTAGTCATTGCTAGAAAGGAGTATTAGTAAACCCTTGAGATAGATATTAGTAATACCAAGGAATGGCTATTAGTAATTTCAATGAATGAGTACTAATGAGTTCTAAGAATGGGTTTAGTAATCACTAAGAAAAATCTGGCTTTCTTTTGGATAAGCCTTAAAAGAGATAAGCAAAAGATGAGAAAATAAGAAACAAAAGAAATGAGGAAATTAATAGAAAGGAATAAAGAACCAGTGAGGAGAGAATGCAATAGTAATGAAGCAAAATTGAAAACAGATGCATGTTAATAGCATCACAAACTTATGACTGCAACAGAAAGCATTGGAAGCATCGCTAACAAAAAGGTTTTGAAAAGAAGCTTATTAGGAAAGGGTTTGAAGTTTTGGTGAGTAAAAATGGCAAAATGAATGAAAAATGAATTTCATTATTTATTCTTTGTTATGCATAAACAATCATTAAGGGTTGTATTCTCATTGGCAGACAACTTGAAGTGCTAGGAAGAGGGATAGCGCCACTTTCCTAAACTTACTCTTCTTAAGCAACGGCGGCAAACCTTTTTTTGCGACGTTAGAAAAGTGTATTAATTTCAGAGCTACAAAGCCATTTAATATTCGTTTAGTGAATCAGTCCACTTTGCCTTATTTCTGATTTGTCGGATTTTTGCGTGATGACAAAGTGTTGTGGAAAATAAGACAAAATAGAGTAAATTTAGCTTCATGAGTTAACCTTTCAGTGAGTGAAAAAATAATAAAAGAGAACGATAAGAAAGGCGACTTTTTCATATGACGTGTAGAAAGGACATTATTGTACGACTCGATATATGAATCCTTGCTAGACACCGTCGCAATAAATCGGAGAGATATTTGAAAAGCTGTCCATAGCTTTGCAAATAAAAAAGAAATAAAAGTATTAGAGGGTCAGAAATAGGCAATATTAGAAAGAAATATGTGTTTCCCGGTCAGATTTTGTGACCTGTCATTATATTTTATCTCATTTTCCTATTTCAGGGATCTTCAGAAGTTTATTTCATAAGCGCCAACTTCCCCAAAAGCTTTAGGAAATTGCATTAAGCCTTTCTCTGGCGAAGACGTCTATGGTCAATTTACGAGACGTCTACCAAAATGAACTGAAGACGAAGTTGGGGGCCTTTCCCCTCAAAAAATAAATAATAATTCGAAAATGTAATTTTTTAGACATACGAGGGGCGTTCCATAAGTTTTGCAATTCGAATATAAGGAAACGAGATATGAGGAAAGGTGTTTTATTATTTTTCAATATAACGACCCTCGACTTTAATGCACTTGCGCCACTTGTCCCTGGGGCTTCGAATTTCAGACAACCGGAAATCTCCGAGTGCTGTTCAATCCACTCCTGGACGGCCAGCTGGACATCTTCATTGTCCCTAAACTGGCATCCATGCAGTGCAGCCTTGAGCTGGCGGAATAAAAAGTAGTCACTAGAGGCCAGATCTGGACTGTAGGGGGGTGGTTGAGCTCCTTGAATCCGCACTCGCGCAGGGCAGATTGTGCAACTCTGGCCTTGTGGACTTTGACGACGTTGAAGTCGATCATGGGGCGTGAGGCCTCTAGGGACCCAACGGGCAGAGACCTTGGTCATAGCCAAATTGCCGTGGATGATGTTGATAGCACTTCCATGTGATATTCCAAGTTCTCGCTCGATTTCTTCGACCTTCATCCGTCGATTTTTGAGGATCCTCTTCTCCACACGGTCCACATTGTCCTCGTTGGTCACGTCTGACGGGCGTCCTGGACGGGGGTCAACTTCAAGGGACTCACGACCATGGCGGAACCTTCTATTCCAGTGAGCAATGGTTGCATAGGAAGGGGCGGTGTCGGTGTACACTGCAACCATGCGTTCATGGATCTCTTTTGCATTCTTGCCTTCTTTGGTCAAAAATTTGATCACTGCGCGGTGCTCAACCTTCTCCATTGTTAAAAATTTGTGACTGACGATCTGGGATCAGCTACTGCTTCTTAAATAGACGAGGCAGGAGCGTGTGGCTGCAGGTGCTGACGTGAGATAACTTGTCCTAACACCCCCACAAACAGCCATCCCCCTTCCTCTGTTTTGCCCTACCGATCCGCAAAACTTATTGACCGCCCCTCGCAATATTTTGCCAAATGAATTAAAGCTTATTAAAGACATAAGAAATAAGCTCTTAGAAGAGTAATGCAAAAGTCATGTTTCACTCCTTTCGACGCTCTCAACAAAGGACACATGATAGTTTTGATGCAGTTAGACACGTTCAACTTGTTTTAACATATAAATATGTGTTGAATTTGCAAAAAAAATCAATAGGGCAGCCCTCGGAAGCGAACACAGACTGCAGGTTAGACTTGAAAGCACGTTGCGGACGAGGTCTTTAGTTGTGTTGGCCCACACGCGTTTGACGGAGGGCTTCAGCTAGTCACCGTTGCTATGGCGGACCTTGCAGGCATTGCCATCGAACTGCGTCCACACGTTGTAGTCGAGGGGATTGTGGTCGAGCGACTGCGGTGGCTAAAGGTTCTTCGACCAGAAGTTCATGTTCTACTCCAAACCTCTTCGTGATCTTGCTCACCCAGGGCAGGACTTTGGTGGTCATTATGTCCCTGGCAAAGATGTCCCTGTAATCGCCTGAGATGAGTATGTAATCGAGCTTCAACCACACCGGCCGCATCTTTAACCAATCGAACTCAAACCACTACTTCCAGCATTATCACTAAAACAGGATGCTTGATCATGGGTACATAGCAGACCTCGGAGACGTCCTGGCCGAAGCTTACTACGAGGTCGTGCTGATTGTTGATGACTGGATCGATCGTGACAGATTTTCATCAGAAAAAATGAGAATTCGATTGCCATGACTCTTCAAGTCGTTGAAAAGGCGACTAAAGCGCTCTCGGCGTTATTCTCTCATAGGGTCACTGAGTAGAAGCTTTTCCACCTACCTACATATCTTGCCGCCCTCCGCCTTGACGGCCCTGGACACCGTAGCCACCGAGATTTTCCTCTTCTTTGCGAGCGCTCTCATTTTGAGCTTCGGAACACTTTCGAAGTACTTTCTCACAGCCAAAACGGTTGGCAACTTGAGGTATGCCTGAACAAGGTCAATCTTTGAGGTCTTCTCCGTTTTTGAGTCTCCCTGCGACTCTGTTGACCGTCATATGGCTGTCGTTGAGCCGCTTGGCGATGAGGGACTGGTTATGGCCCGCACACAGAATAACAGAGATTATCGATTCTTTTCATTATCATCTCGCCACACCTGAAATGGAAAAGACGCTTTAATGACTCGTGATGGAAAAGTAAAAATTTAACTTTTTTGACGTAACTTTTTCTATCACACATATGTAAACCTCTGGAAAGATAATAAATAAGAACGTGAAGAACTTTTGCAAAACCCGGTAGTACCGAATGCGTATTTTGGGGTTTCTCCAAATCGAAAACTGCGTTATTTTATCATCATTCAAAGAATATGAATCTCGTCAAAGGAGATAGATTTATAATCATATATAAAGATAATTAATTATTATCATCATTAATTGAAATTATATAAATTTTCAATACAATTATTGGATACAACATTAAAAATACGCTTCGTGGGTGTTTAAGCTGCGATTTGCACTCGTTTTCAGAAACTATTAGACTGGGGAGCTTTAGTTTAACGTGGGATGAGAACCACAAGATTTTGCAGGGTGCCACAATATATTAGATCTGGTTCTT